>CATIVE010000351.1:0-43879 GCA_949628195.1 Phasia obesa | reverse complement strand
ATACACAATTTCCCAATGCAGGTGTTAACACACAAAAAATTCCAATTGGAATTTTCTCATATACATACATACAAAATCATCCCTCAAAACTACAAAAAACACATAAAGAAACATAATTATCAAAATTGTTGATGATCTCTCATAAAAGTGGGCGGAGCTCTAGAGCCTGTCTCTTCCTCTCTCTCTCTTCCTCTCACTATCTGTCTCTCTCTCTTCCTCTCTCTATCTGTATCTCTCTCTCCTTTGATTGACTAACATAGAAAATAAATGACAATTGCTCTCTTCTGATTGGTTAATACAAAAAGTGGGCGGGAGCAAAATATGCCACGCCCTTGGAGCATTGGTTTGTATGAAAAAAGTGTCACCGAAGGTACACAAATATACTACTACTATAGCAAAAAATAATAAAATTTATAGGGTGTTCCGATAGAGAGGTGTTATTCACAAATATGCGTTTATTTCTTGAGCTGTAGGAGGCATACACTAAAAATATGTAAGCAGTAATTAAAACTTAGTTCGCTATATAAACAAGTATAAAAAAATAAACCTAAAAATTAAAGGGTGTTCCTATAGTAGTGTGATTAACATGTATAAGGCCTAAGTTTTGGACCGTAATAGGTAGGCGCTTGAAATTTTCACAGTAAGTATATAACTGTGACCGCTATACTAGCAAATACTAAAACTTATAGGGTGTTCCGATAGAGAGGTGTTATTCACCAATATGTGCTTATTTCTTGAACTGTAGGAGGAATTCACTAAAAATATGCAAGCACTAAATTAAAATTAGTTCGCTATATAAACAAGTCTGAAAAAAATAAACCTAAAAATTAAAGGGTGTTCCATAGTGGAGTGATTTGCATGTATAAGGCCTAAGTTTTGAACCATAATAGGTAGACTCTTGAAAATTTTACCAAAGGTGTATAACTATGGCCGCTATAGCAAAAAATATTAAAACTTATAGGGTGTTTCAATAGAGAGGTGTTATTTACGAATATGTGTTTATTTCTTACAAACAGTAATTAAAACTTAGTTCGCTTTATAAACAAGTCTAAAAAAATAAACCTAAAAATAAAGGGTGTTCCGATAGTGGTGTGCTTTGTATGTGTAAGGCCTAAGTTTTGAACCATAATAGGTAGACTATTGAAAATTTAACCAAAAGTGTATAACTGCGGCCACAATAGCAAAAAATACTAAAACGTAGGGGGTTCAAAAAGTGACGTGTTATTTACGTTTATGTCTTTTTTTGAGCTGTAAGAGGACACCACTTACAATTTGCATACTGTAATTAAAACTATGTTTGTTTTATAAACAAGTATACAATATTGAACTTAAATATTAAAGGGTGTTCCAATAGTGACGTGATTTGCATGTATATATCTTAAGTTTTGAATGAATAGGTGGAATCTTTAAATTTTTACAGGAGGTGTATAACTATGTCCACTATAACAAATAATAAAAATTAAAGGGTTTTCCGCCAGTGACGTGATTTGCATGTATAAAGCCTTATTTCTTGAACCGTAGCAGGTAGACTCTTGAAATTTTTGGCAACACATCTTGCCACGGCCGATATGACAATTACTAAAAATTAAAGGGTGTTCCGACAGTGACATGTTTTTCACTTATAGTGACTTATTTTTTAATCGCAATAAGTAGACTCTTAATATATTTATAGAAAGGAAAATGCCATGGCCACTATAATGAATAATAAAATTAAAGGGTGGTCCGACAGTGACAAGATTTTATAAACCGTAATAGATACCCTCTTGAAATGTTTACAGTAGATGTGTTACTTCGGCCGCTATAACAAATACTTCAAATTGAAGTGTGTCCATTAGTAACGTGTTTTTCACGAATATTACCTAATTTTTTTAACCGCAATAGGTAGGCTCCTGATATTTTAATAGAAAGTGTATTACCATGGCCGCTATAAAATCAATTACATATTAAAATTTAAAGGGTGTTCTAATTATGATGCAATTTTTGCGAATATTACTTTAATTTTAAAATTTAATGGAATTTTTAGATTATACTGAACATAGTACGGAACCCTACGTGTGTGAGTCTAACTCGCACTTGACTAATTTATTATGTTGTTATTTTCTTTGCTGTTTTATTTTGTTTAAATTGTCTGCATGACTATTTTATGTCTTGAACAGGCAACTTAGTCAAACAGAAGAAATTTAAAAACTTTGTTCCTTAATGATTATTTAAAGGATGCAAAACAAACTTCCTAATACTCTTATTTAATTTGGCTTTGCTAAGAGTTAGGTAAACATACTCAGTCAGTCATGTTTTTAACAAGTTTATTTTGCTTTTAAAAAATAATAAATTTTTTTACGACTTCATAACTGCTACGTATCTTGCTTATTCTACTACTTAGAAAGCAATCCAATTGGCAGTGGATAACAAACTGGATTCTGAAGAAGATATTTAACATATGACAATATTTATAAATTACCTTTAAAACTTAGCATTAGCAGAAAATGGAAAACTCTAAAAAGCTTAGACAGACGACACGAATCAGACGAACACCTATAGTGAGGTTATAGGAACCTCAACCTAGGATATAGCGATAACGTGCCGTAAGTGTTAAAAGCATTAAAAGTTTAAACTCTCGTAGATTTAAGTGTAATTATTTAATATTTGTATATTAACTTAAAAATTTTTTTCGTTTTTTTTCCAGGTGAGATGAACTTTTATTGTAACAAGTTAGACTAATAAGTGGTACGTATAAATAACTTTGCCACTAATAGTAGTTTATGTTAAATAAAATTAATAAAATTCTTAACAATTTAAGTGTAATTTATTGGAAGTGGTTGTTAAAATATTGCTTCATTAAAATTTTAATTAAATTTTTGCACCAAATAAAGTTTTTATTTAGTTTCAGAAACAAACTGAATTAATCTTTTAATTGACTCAATTATATACTTAATCAAGAAAAAACAAATATTACTATTGAAGAATTAATTTAATCAATTAAGAACTTTAATTTATATCTGTATAAAACCACTAGGAATATTAATTGCTGCAAATAATAATTTTTATGGGTAAATAAAATATTTAAAAGATTTATATCTTCGCCTTCAATGAATTTTAATCTACCAACACTTACACCGCTGGCACATAAACTCTTAATCTATTAAATACCGACGCTTTAAAGAACAAAATAAATTGAAACAACTAACATGCTATCAACATCGAAGAAAACAAAAACTATAATTGTAACAAGCGTTTCGGAGGCAAATTACTTGTTGTGACCCTACTTATGTCAGATACTTGTACAACAACTTATATTACAATGCTCTCCTCTTGAAAAAATCAACAATATCCAACCAATACTAAGCAACAACAAAAGCCTTTATAAACTTTAAATAGCAACAAGAAACAACTGCACTTAGGCACAAGCCAAACAAAACGAACAAATATACAGTTGGAAGCAAAAAAAAAAATAAGTGCAACAACTGCAGCGTTGTCGACTTTGAAATTTCAAAACGCACCAAAGTGGAGAAAAAAACGCACCATTTAAGAGAAAACACACCAAGTTTTACGATTTATTTTTTATTTAAAATCTTGAATGAATTAATTTTCCAAAAAAAGTATAATATTTTCGTTTTAAAAATACAACAATAAAACAGTCTTAAAGTTAAAGGTTAAAAAAAAAACAAAATTAAATCATAAAACTTAACAAAAATAAACAAATATGTTTGTATTCAGTTGTACTAGATAATAAATTTTTTTTATTTCATATATTTCATGCACAACTTTCTACATAGAAATCAGCGATCATTCACAATATACATAGTTTAACAAAACTATGTATATGATGTTTTGTAAACATCATTACTATTAATGCGGCAATTAACGCTATCTGAAAGTTCGTAAGTTTTACAACAAGAATTTTCCAGTTTTAGTCCATTTTAATTCGAAGTAATGCATTAACAGCACTTAGAGGCAATCGGTTACTTATCTTTGATTTAAATAAATTCATCGAACTAAAAACGTGCTCAACTTCTGCATTTGAGTATGGAAGTGACAAAATTTTAAAAATTAAGTGCGTCTTTATAACATTTTACTTCAGTCCAAAATTCTAATGTTGAATCAATATTTTTCCATTGCATAAGGTAAACCATTCGCCCTTTTTAATACTAGACAATATTTCGATATCGGATTCAAATTGTACTGCTAATGGCATGATATCATTTTTGCAATGAGATAAAACATTATTTACGTTTAAAACGTTAATTTTTTGTAAATTTTCAACATTAGAAGGCAGTCTCGCCCGAATCTCTTCAACTAATTTTTTGGTGAATTTACAAGTTTTTGATATATCTTTCTTTGCTTCATTGCTTATTTTCTTTAATGCGCAAGCTTCTTCAAACTTAAAACCCAAATAACAAATATCAAAGGATGTATTGATATCACCTGTTAAAAAATTCGATTTCAATGTCAGGCTCAGTTAGTTTGGATATCAAAATTTTTAAGAGATTGTGCAAATCATCAAATGATTTAGTCTGTTAGGCATTTTTTGATTCAAATGCGAGATTAACTCGTTGCACCTCTTTTAAAATATCGGATAAATATACTAAGTAAACATAATTAATATCATCATTGTATGTATATATTTTTTAGTTGGTTAGATACAACAACAATACCGTTTTACTCTGTGCATATGACATGGTATGTCTTAAACATCATTACTATTTGTTCTTGTTATGGTCTGTAAAAATGACTATGAACATTTTGCACAGATGGTGCCACCAAAAATTAAAAAAAGCACCAAAATTTCAAAAAAGTGCACCAGGCACCAACTCGTGAAATTTTCGCACAAAAAATTTGAAAAAGCACCCAAAATGGTGCGAAACGTGCCAAGTTGACAACGCTGATGAATACATCAACAAAAATACACTTAAAAAGATTTCCTACATCTTCAAACCTCTCTCATACACTGCATTTATATTCTAAAATTCATACGAGTTCATTTTTATTTTAAGACCAGCTGTGCCCGCCACTTCGTGGGCATCCTGACAATATTTTGCTCGAATTTCTTTGAAAGTATTCCACACAAATTTTAAGCCTCTTATTTCTATAGTGCTTCAGTTATGGTTTGTGTATTTACTTTTTATAAAGGTACCCATAACTGGATAAACTTGTAAAATTTATAAAAAATTCTAAAATTATTGTAAAGGTGTTTAAAATAAATTAATAACATTGTAACTCCTCTAAGTAAAAATACAAATCAAATGCAAATTTTAGTCAATTTGCGCCTAAAGTTACGCAATAGTGCTTAAAATATCCCAGTTTTAACCCGAAAATTTCACTTCTTAACAATTGATTGCGTAATATAATGTAACGGATTAAAATGTCATAAAAATACTTCTTATAAGTAATAATGGAATAGAATTTGGCAAACCACAAAATAAATCTTTATCTAGCAACTACTTCTCTTAAAATGCCTAATTTTTTCTGGCTACTGTTTGCCGTAGATACATTATGTCAATTAGGCTTGCTAGACAACCTGCATAAATAAATAGTGTAAACACAAGGCACCGCCCTACAAAGCAGTGGGGCTTCCATAATTTACATAAATTTTGCAATAATATAAATAATATATTTTGTAAATATCAGTTAGTAGTTTAGTGGAGCAAAGATATATAATAATTGGGAACATTGATTATATGTTATTTGTTAGCAGGTTCGTTTTATCGTGATGGAGTCAAAAGGATTATGTAAACAAATCAATATTATTAAATACTATATTAATACTATATATTTCTAGCTATCTAGTAATATCTGCTTTTGCTGTCTTCGAAAACTGACAGATTTGTTAACACAATAATGATCTCAAATTTACAAAACTAATGATGCAAACATGGATAATTAGAATTTAAAGTTAAGCTGAGTTCGCTAATGAACTAGGGAGGCTGGATTATCTAATGAACTTTTAGATGAGCGAAATATCGGTAAAATTATCGATAAGTCACAATTACAAAAAACCCACTTAGTTTATTCTATGTAAACAAAGAACTGGACTGAAAGTCACACTCAGTACATGAAAGTACCATCATAATACATATTTGAGATATTAAAATTTTATTACTTTAATTAATTGTGTGCTGTTAATTTCTATGGCCATTTTGCTTAGTGTTTAATCTAAAAATATTTTTTGTGTTAAAAAAATATGAAATTAAACACAAAGTAATAAACCTCAGTCAAAACAATAATAACCAACAGTGAATTTATATTTTTTACTTTTTTTCCAACTCTAGTTGCCTTTGTTTGATCCGAGACTTTAATCTCCAATCAAATTGGATGATTGTTTGTCCCACTAGTAGCAATTATTTATTATTCAATGAAAAATAAAATCTCTATATAACGAGTGATTTTTTAAGAGCTTGAGAACTTTTTTTTTTTAAAAACGCATAAAATTTGCAACGTGACATTTACTTTTTGAAGATAATTTCATTTAAATGTTGACCGCGGCTGCGTCTTAGGTGGTCCATTCGGAAAGTCCAATTTTGGGCAACTTTTTCGACCATTTCGGCCGAAATAGCCCGAATTTCTTCGGAAATGTTGTCTTCCAAAGCTGGAATAGTTGCTGGCTTATTTCTGTAGACTTTAGACTTGACGTAGCCCCACAAAAAATAGTCTAAAGGCGTCAAATCGCATGATCTTGGTGGCCAACTTACCGGTCCATTTCTTGAGATGAATTGTTCTCCGAAGTTTTCCCTCAAAATGGCCATAGAATCGCGAGCTGTGTGGCATGTAGCGCCATCTTGTTGAAACCACATGTCAACCAAGTTCAGTTGTTCCATTTTTGGCAACAAAAAGTTTGTTAGCATCGAACGATAGCGATCGCCATTCACCGTAACGTTGCGTCCAACAGCATCTTTGAAAAAATACGGTCCAATGATTCCACCAGCGTACAAACCACACCAAACAGTGCATTTTTCGGGATGCATGGGCAGTTCTTGAACGGCTTCTGGTTGCTCTTCACTCCAAATGCGGCAATTTTGCTTATTTACGTAGCCATTCAACCAGAAATGAGCCTCATCGCTGAACAAAATTTGTCGATAAAACACATTTCGAACCGAACACTGATTTTGGTAATAAAATTCAATGATTTGCAAGCGTTGCTCGTTAGTAAGTCTATTCATGATGAAATGTCAAAGCATACTGAGCATCTTTCTCTTTGGCACCATGTCTGAAATCTCACGTGATCTGTCAAATACTAATGCATGAAAATCCTAACCTCAAAAAAATCACCCATTATAATAAAATAGTAACTCATTTCCGTCTATCTTTCTGCTTTGCATTTGCGTTCGCATCACGTAAAAACTACTGGATGGATTTTAACAAACTTTTGTAAGAAGGTAGCTTAGCAACCTGGTTCCAATATAGGATGCTTTTATTATTGATTATTTAAGTCGTCTAACTTCTTGTAAAAATCATTTAGGTGGTAATACAGTTGGGAAGTCCTTTCACCAAAAACCCTTCCAAAGTCGATAACCCTTTTTAAAATTTGTTTCTGGGTATAAACTCAAATAGTAAAATCGGTTTATACATTTGCGGAACCAGTATGGTCACATATGTTCTTTGTGGTTTAGTTTTGACCAATGACGGTTTGGCGGGCTGTAATTTTCTTTTACTCTGTGAAATCATGATGCAATGCGGAATACTAACTTTTTATCTCGACTGAAGATAAGTTCTTCTATTTGAACTTATTTTACTATTATTTAAAAATATTCCTACAAATTAAAAGGGAAAAATTATTTACTTGAAAATAAAATCGCTAACTTACTTTAATTTTTTTTTCACCATATAATATTTTTGGTTCATAAAATTTTTAATTGTTTGCTTTTTATATCAATATTAAAAACTCAACAAAATACTATTGCTTTGTATTCTGTTCACTAAAAAAAAATAAACAAGAAGAATACACGCCGTATTACCGGAATGATGAATCAGACCTAATTAATGATTATAAGTCTCAGGGTTGCAGTGTTTTCTTTTTATATGGTTTTTGTTCGCAACTGTATTTGATTTTTCTTGCTGTGTCAATATTCCTACTTAAACGGGGGAAGTTTAAATACAATATTGCCCTTAATTACCGTCTCTCCATCTATTAGCTTGAATTTAATTTTGTATACAAATACATTTACAAATATGCATCAACATTTTAGCTACAAGTACAGTACAGTACTTAAAATAAGGCGAAAAAAATTAAAATAATAATAAAATCTTTTCTTCAACAAAAGTCCTCTTGTTTTTTTTTTGTGTTTATATAAATTTCAAGAAAATCTTTGTTAGAAATATAAAAGGTAAAATGAATAAACTAATGAATAACATCTTCTCAAATAAAGCTATCCATTTATTCTTAGTATGTCGTTATTTGTTCGTGGCTCAAATTATAATGCAAAATTCACTTACATATTTCCCCGTCGTAGTAATCCCTTTAAGGGTCAGACAACGCAGAAGTAACATCATGTCATATTATGAAAAGTCTGTATCAGTGGCATAGTTCCCTCTGGCACAGCCTGCTATATTCTAGATGACCTCTTACTAACACCCTAAACACGCTAGTTATATCCATACTCCTTCTAGGTCTTCCTGCCAACTTGTTGTGAACAATTTCAGAGTCTTTGGTGGGAATCAAACCCAAAACCTTGGACTGATAGACTAGCACACTACCTACTAACCCACCGTACCCGTCAGCATGATAGGAATTTTGCACAAAGTTCTCGAATTCTTCGCAAATAACTCAGCCATTAAAGGTGCACGACTGTCCATTTCATTACGCCTTCTTAGTTTGGACCTTAGAGAATCTCGAATCGGATACCGAAGTACGTCGAGGGGGCTATGTTACAAAATAAAATTTCCGCATCTAGTGATGAGAAGATCCGCGCATAATTGTCAAGAAGTCAATGCATCTACAAAGAGTGACAGTTTGGTTTGTATTTTAGAGTATTTTCTTCAGACCTACTGGCACTTGCGCAACAATTTATTACTCGTAAAAGCAATTTTAATCCCAGCCTAACTATTTCTTTATACTTTTGTGTTTTGTTTCAATTTATTCACTTGAAAAATTAGAAAAATGGAAATAATAGCTAAATATATTTAAAACCACATAACGAAAATTATTTATATATAAATCAATAATATGCTTTGCAGTAGAATTTGAAGTGCTTTATAAAAAAAGAACAGATAAAATATTGTATTAAAAGTTTTGAATTTAATTTATTTTCTTCTGACTTTTATTTTTTTTTTTTATTTTCATGTCATATAAATTTATGGAGTATATAGACTTTCTTTCGTTCATTCACTTCCATAAGAGTATCATGTGTCCGTATGCAACATACGATTTTTTTTTCTCAGCTACTCTCATGTTCCGTGAAGCAAACGACATGCAATTGATTTTAGACTATAAATTTATAGTATTTATAGTACAAGCTAAATAAGTGATAGCAATAAATATAAAGGAAATATATAATTTAAATATATGTATAACTATGCACAGTGGGGCAGAATCAAATTATTTTGGAAATAACTCAACCATTTGTAAAGCATTAGTTGGACTGATTCAAAAAAAAATTTTCTGTGGATATGTAATTAGTCAGCAATTTCCAAAAAGCTTCAGCACTAAGGTACAGAAAATCCCACAATTCCCAAAACAAAGACCAAAAATCCCAAAATTAGAATTTAGTCTTTTTCCCATAAAGTCCACATATTTCATGACCCCTAGAATACTTTCAGCAATAGTTGGGAGTATATATAGCTTTATTATGGCAGTGTTCTTTTTCCGATCTCATCTTAAAAATATTTTTAAAAAACTGGACCAGGATATCGTAAAATCAAAAATTTTAATTCTAAAATATTTATAACTTTCTCATTTTAAAACATTATTTACAGATCATCATTTTATAGGTATGTATTAACTAGTCCTTGTAAAAGGATTTTCAGGGGCGACGTACTTAACTTTGAGACCACATAGCGCCACCCGTGGCAAGTGGATGATGCCCGACGTCAAAACTAAAGCTGAAATACTCATCTTTACAAATGGTTATTTCCAAAATATTTTCATTCTGCCCCACTGTGATATATTAAATTATACTAGTGTATTTTAAATAAAGCACAGTTATGCATTATTATATTGTGAAAGACGAAAAAATGGATGAAAGAATCACTCTAAAAATGGTGAACTATCGTAATGAAGAACTTTTAATATCACGTTTTCTAAAGAAAATAGTAATCATCCACCATACCAAATGTTACCTAAGAGATAATTATTATCTTATATTATTATCTATATTTATTTAATATGTTTTGTAGCTCCTCCGTAGAGCCAAGAAGCACAATGTATAATTTTTCTCAACTGCCTGAGGGAATTGGATGTAAGATATTACTTGTCTCGTGACTAGTTCCTCAGTAATAGATAATGGTTCGACTTATAAAACCTTGTACGAAAGGGATTTGCCAATGAGGATGGCTTATAAAACTATTCGATCTTTAGGTAAATTTTCTACTTTTTAACATTTGTAAATCAGTTACGTGATGTGATTTTTATTGACCAGTCACGCTCTATAACTTCTTGTACGACTTCTAATTCGTCAATTCATGGGATAAGTACGATTGAAACAAATGTCACCAATTTCCCGCAGGACTGATATAATTTAATTCTTTTTATTGTTCATTTGAACATTTTTAATGAAAATTTGGGTTTAAATGGAATATTTTTTGTTTTAATACTAATTGTTAAATGGTAATTGAAGCTGAGCTGTTAATTTTGGCTGCTTGTATACTGAATTTTTAAACAATAAATATTGTAGCACACCACACCTACAATCGTGCGAATAAAATAAATATAATTTTAGTTTTATTAAAACGTTGTTATAGGTTTTTTACTTTTATTGAAAAGTTGGCACGACGTACCATATGCCACTACATAAAGGTTTTGTAGTACGTAGCTTAAAAATTGGAAAGGTTTTAATGGGGACTTGTTATTTAATAAAATTTATTTTAATATCAGGGGAGTTGCTGATGTAACAGTAAAATAAGTTTTATATGTGCCTCTGATTTTAAAATTGATCTAAGCCAAAATTCAGGAAATTGAATCTATTAACTATTAATTTCCATATTGATTTAAACTAAATAAATTAAATGTAATTTTGAAGATACACATTGTTAAAAATGGGCCATTAGTTAGTGATTCAGACTCAGATTCACCTAGTTTTTATTATAATAGTGGTCTGGTAATACAAAGCATCCGACTACAATAACGATTGAAAATAATTTATTATTAAGTAATAGACTCTAAATACCGCTACTCCAGGGATCTTATGTTAAAGCCTTTACGACCACAGAGCAAGTTCTAGGCTATGAAAAAGCCTTTAATCTTATAGGGTGAGGAATCATTCCTATACCTTGCATACAATGGAGCACATCCTAGCAATTTTGTTCTATCAGACTCGAAGGCAGGACACGCACAAAGTACGTGGTCCAAACTGTCATCGTGAATTCATAGAAAATTGATGGCAACGAAGACCACAGTGTCCGGCAAGCTTTGCGGTAAGTAGCTTTAAGTCACTCTTATTAAATAATAGTAGCTTTTGAGGTGGACCACCCTGTTCGCTGTGATAATGTTGAAATAGACCAGTAATGTTTTGGCTCTCGTGGTTCTCTGGTATTTACTTTCAAATGAGTTATATACATAGCTTTGAAATCAGTAACCATAAAACAATTTATTTTTACAACCTTCTCAAAAAATGTGCCAAGAGAATAGAGAGCTTAAAATTTTTGTTTTTTTTTTATTTTTTGTTAAAACATAGTATTATAATAATCACCCTATTCTGCATTTCGATTCGAATCGAAATTTTCTCCGTTTGTCAAATTTGGTATTCTACATTCCGTTCAGTTTCGTTTCATTTTTTACGATCGAATGTATTCTACATTTCGAACGTAACTACGTTTTTCCAAATTGATAATTTCACAGAAAGTTTTTCGATTTTTATTTGTTCAGTTTAAAAGATGTAAATAAAAAGAAAAACATGTATTAATAAACACTTTTTAATTATTAACTGCTTTTGTACAAAGATTTGAAAGTTTTATTGGTCAAAAACAACAGCATCTGAGCATTATGAAGACCTGGTGAATTGAATGGCAATGAAGGATAATATTGCGTGTGGATCTAAAATACAAAGATACTTTATATTGTGCTACAATGATGTGTAAATATTACCCCGGCGCTGCAGGATTCTTCACACTGGAATGCTTCGAGCACAAATTCCTTTTAATTATGTTGTGGCTTTTTTGTCTTTACTTTAATTTTTTATGTGTCCACAATATATTTAAATTTTATTCATTTATTTGTCAGATTTTTCGTAGGAAATTTAAATAAAAATAAAATCAAATTTAATTTATATTAAAATGAAAAACAATTGTTCATTTTTCTGTTCCTATTTCATTAGTTTCATAGAAAAACAGTTGGTAGAAACATACTGTTCTCTTCGTCTCTCTCTTTCAATTCAGTTTTTTATTGGAATACTTTTTTTCGATTCTTGCGTAACTGAATGCGGAAAGGTAATCGAAATACAGAATATGGGTGAATATAATTTTTTTGTGGAAGTTTTCTGTTGCAAAACAAAACTAAACGACATTCAACATAATCGAAACCATACTTCATTGCAGAGAAGCCGAAATATCCACAGCTAGTGACAGCATTTGGTTGGGCTTTTCGTAGGCTCATTATTTATTCGAAAATGCTGCTGGAAACGGCATTTCAGCGATCGCCGACCACTACAGAGCCATGGTTATGGAATTTTTATGATCTGAAAAGGAAGATATGAACTTTAGTAATCTTTGGTTTCAGCAGGATGGCTCGTCATGTCACACAGCTCATCAAACAATCGAAATTTTGCGTACGCCTCGCAGCCGCCGCTGCGAAATTTTAATATACCAAAAGATATTAAGTTCAGTTCATTTTTGTTTCCACCAACCACTGCATATGTGACTAGTCCTGTATTATTTTCGTTTTACTTTATTTTTTAGGCTGCGGAAAATACAATTTAATTTGAATACAGTATTTTACATTTATGGCATATTTTTCTCTTCCATTTGCGAATCTAATTTTAATCCATTCATTTCACTTCCGTTTTGTTTATCCTATTTCCATTTTTAATTGCTTGTATTTTGTTACTTTGTACTTGTCATAACATTTTTATACGTTTATTTGAAAGAGATTTTTTTTTAACTATTTCTATGTAAAAGCCTTAAATTTTTTGCTGTGTTTTTTTGACATGATTTTAGGATGAATTGTTTTAAATATTTGATGTTGTTTGTTAATATTGCTAATATTACAGAGAACAATTGACAAGGGAATGCCTCTAAAAAAAAAACATAGCACAATCAAAATCCATAAAGAGGTTTTTTAATCATACACAAACATTTAAAATTTCTCCACCATAAGGCTGATACAAGTTCAGTAAATATTTTGGGAAGTGATACTGTTCGAAATCTTACATAAATTTTTACTTAAATTTTTTTTAAAGTCAGATCATCAGGTCTCACAGCTTTGCTATGCTAAAAATTAAAGACAACGTGAAATATTTTTTATTTTTTTAATTTAAACTATATGTTTGTAGTGTTTATTGGAGTCGTCAACGTCTAACCATTATTTTTGAAAAGGACGTTGAATTTATTTTTTTATTTCTGTCTGTATTTAAAACCATTTTTTAAATTAAAACCATTA
Source organism: Phasia obesa (assembly GCA_949628195.1). Classification (NCBI taxonomy): domain Eukaryota; kingdom Metazoa; phylum Arthropoda; class Insecta; order Diptera; family Tachinidae; genus Phasia; species Phasia obesa. Next base: position 30,138 of record CATIVE010000351.1, on the reverse strand, counting down.
ATCAATTTTTGGCCAGCCAGACATACAAAATATAAATAAAACGCGTACAAATTGAACATATTAGTTTAAATGATTTGTATTGAATTATGTTGTAAATCAGAAACAGCAACAATAAATATGAAAAATATCCTGTCTGCTAAGAGTATCAGCACAACAATACAAATTCACATGGCTGGTATTAAAGTAAAAAAAATTCATTATTTAATGCAAATATATTCGATGGGCTTTTGTAGGATAAGTCTGGTCAAAGTATACGGAAAAATTGTGAAAAATTAACTAAAAATCGCATAATACACCATTGCAAATGACATATCGAATATTCACCATCGACTCGAAAGGGAATTTCAATTTATTCAATTCAATTCCAGCCCAGACATTTAGGTTTATTGCATTTTTCTCATAAACCAAAAGTTTTATTGTAAAAACAATTTACAAAAATTTTGTATACCGAGCGAAAATGTATTTATTAATTGATTTTTTCTTTTATAATAACTCTACAGATGCAATAAATTAAATATAACTTTATTAAATATTTAAATAATCAAATCAAGTTCAATATTATACATACCCAAATAAGGTGATTTAATTGTCCATATTATCCGACTGAGGTAGTTAACAACACTTATTTTCGTACCCATATGTACATATGTGTATACCACCGTTTTGTTAATATTTATGCCTAAATATATGCAACAGAAATTAAACAACAAATTATTAAAACATATAGCTTGTTTTCAAACTGATTTTTTTAAGTAAATTGTAAACATTATTTATTTTCAACTAGCTGTGTCCTCCGTAGGCGCCCTGACAATATTTTGTTTGATTTTTCTTTGAATGTTTTTCACAATAAATTTTAAGTCTTACTTTTATAGTGCTTCAGTTGCGATTTATGTATTTTCTTTAATAGAGATACCCATCCCTGGGTAAAATTCTAAAATTTATATTAAATTCTAAAATTATTTCAGAGGTCTGTAAATATTGTTTAAAATATCCCGCTGACAAAGATAAATGGTGCTGTCAATTCTCCAGTACCAATAAATCGGTAAAACTGCGACTTTTACAACTTTTTCTTTATGTTTTCTAGTAGATGAGATATTTTTGAGAAAAAAAAGTATCCTTTATTTGAAACAAGGTACCAAGGCACCTTCTTATTAGAGTTCATGGAGTAGTTTTTACGTAATGCGAACACAGACAGGCAGACAAAAATTTTTCAAATTTCTGTTTGGTAGCCCATTTCGATTACCAACTGCGCCACCAAAAAAATTTTCAAAAAATAATTCATGTACAGAAATCGTCCCCTTACAGTTTTATTGTATGTACAAGTATATAGAAGTTATTTAATGTTATAGCCGCCTTAGTAATACAGCCTCTATGAGAATTTGAGGTGAAATTAAAGAGTGCCCCAATAGTTTATGTAATTTGATGTTTATGGAAAAACTTTTGAAACGTAACAGAGAGACGATTGAAATTTAAAAGGAACCTATATTCCTAAGTCTTCTATAGCAACCATATAGCCATATAGTTAATGATATTTTTCTATATGACCGTATCTTTTGAACCCTTATAGATAAAAATTTGAAATTTCAACAAAGCATTCGCTTTGTGCACAATACCAAGTACAAAAACTTAAAGGGTGTCCACATAGGTGATGCAATTTGTCTAATATAAACCGTTAGAGATAGATCCTTGATATTTACACAGAACTTGTATTATCGTATCTGCCATAAGAAATATAAAATTGGAAATGACAGCGTGTCCCTATAGGTGATCAAATTTGATGTAGGTAGGTAATTTATATCTGATACATATGACTTTATTTTTTGAACTGTCCTAGACAGACCCTTCGAATGTACACAAAGTGTTTATTAATAAGTCCGCAATTAAAGAAGTATATAAAATAAAAGTTAAAGAGTGTACCTATAGCGGACTTATGGCATTTTCTTTTCTGAAAAAAATTCTGCCTTATTAAGAGGTAATACTTTTTATGGATTACAAAGCTCTTGCAAAGTGTGACCTTTTTAATGATTTAAAAAAACACAAAAACAAACTGATTTTACATTTAACATTTATGTCTACGTGACGTATAAAGTAATATAATTTTTCACATAAAAATTTAAATTCAAAATAAAAATCTTGCTTTCATTGAAAAAAAAAAAATACTATAAAGAAGTGCAATATCTCACCCTGAATATTAGTTGAGTGTAAAAAATGTAGCATATTTACCTGGTTTTGGTGCGACATATTTAGAAAAAAACATAATGTTTTTTCACACTCTAAAATTTTTTGTAGAAAAAAAAACACGAAAATTTAATAAGTGTGAAATAAATGCAACATTTTGTTCAGAAAAGAAAACGCCATTAATTTGGCTACTATTGCCTTATCTTACGAGCCATTATTTAGACACCTGGAATTCACACAGTATGTGTACTGCTTAACCGATATAACAAATAAAAAATTCGAATGCTATATCTTTCTATAGGCTAATAGTTCTGATTGAGAGTGTAAATATAACTTATATGAGTATAAATGAAAATTACAATTACAAGTGTTGCCAATTTGTGTCAATTACTTACATTTAGTTTTACTCATGGCATAATAATACAGGTAAAACTGTTAGAACAGCTGTTTAAATTTGATTATCTGAAAAAGTCAAACCTTGCATAAAACTCTGTTCGGGCACTTAAAAATTAGTAATAATTAAAAAAAATACAGTTTTTTTTATATCACTCCGTGCATTGTGAACTAACTAATTGCTGTATATTATTTAATCCTTTATTTAACTTGCAATGTTTAAGTCAAACTTTGCAACTAAATTTAAATTAATTTTTCGTAGGCGGAAATTTGGTATTCGGCATAACCTGATGTCAATGAAAGCAACCCACTTAATTCCAGACTTGCTTAAAGCAGCCATATCGGCTTTGGCTCGTTAGATTTAGTTCATAAGTACTGCGCTTTTATTTAGGTGTCCTTCCTATATCTGCAGGGTCTCTGTAAATCTACAGAGTCCCTTAATGAAGTCAAAACGCACTCAGCAGTCGTGTATTGAAACCTACAATGTAAGGGCTCTTTAGCATAATGACAGTGTGCCGTGGTTATTATAATACTATAGCTTGTACAGGTGACTAACCAGATTAAGTATCATTACTTATGTTAAATAAATATCTAAAATCTTTTTATACTTCCATATACGGAGTATTAAATATTTAAAACCTTTTCTTAAAAATGCTTCCCTTTTCGTATAATTTATTTCAATTATTTAAGGTAAATCAGTTTTATTTTTTACTATAATGTTTAATAATTTTTAATTTAATGAATAATTTGTAATAGAAGTGTTTGCGAACACATCTCATGTTATTTATATTTTTCTTTATATTTTAGTAAAGTTGGGCAAAAACAGGTTGCTTAGTTTTAATTCGCCTTGCATATACCTGTATTATTATACCATGGTTTTACAGACTTGGCAACCTTATATTGATCTATCTACGTCATGTAACAGGAAAACATGCGCACGACGTAATATTTTCTACTAAAATTCTTGGGAGTTAATTCCTACTTACACTTGTAAATGAATAAAAAACTTTTATTTAATTTAATTCAAGTTTTACAGTGGTGTTCTAGGCCAATTTTTGTAATTGTCCTTGTTTATTATTTGTTAACGTTTCTTTTATTTGACGCAGAACACAGTAAATATCTTAATTCCGGGAAGATGGCTTTTATATTCTTTTGTATTTAATCATGCAATCAAGACAAACAAGGCACACTATATTCAATTTAATGATTTACTTTCTTTGCATTGCATAGGGTTGTGAATGCATTTGCTTTTAATTTCGAATCTAATTAACCTACTTCTCAAATGTATACTTGCTTTCATTTCAAAATCATTCGTTTGCAATTTCCACAGAACTTTCTTCTAATCAGGCATGTCCTTAATTGTGCTGCGAACATAGCAGACAGTTCCATTATCTTTAAGTAATATGCAATATACGTAGTTCTCTTTAACTTATTTATACAGTTTTACTTACACATACATCTGCCTTACCACTCACCTTTCCAAGCTGTGAAATAGTATTTACTCTTTTGTTTCTTCTCTAAGACTTTTATTAAACTTTTTCTGCACTTGCCCTAATTGTTGTCTTTTGTTATTGAAGTATTTTTTTCTTTAAAGGATCCTTTAACATTTTTTAAGTTTTAACGAGAATTAGTTTTTTAATATTAAAATGTTTAATAAATAAAAGTGAGTTTATTTATTTAAATTACAAGTAAAAAGTTCAAGTATAAATAAAATTTTCGCATACGGACATAGTTGTGTTAAAAGTGAAGTTATTGTTAAAAAAAAGTGAGACTTTATTTTTCCCACTTTCTGTAGCTGTTTCAAATTTTAAAAACGCAAAAACATTATTGCTACTAAATTGTCTTTAATAACGGTTGCCAAGCGTTTCACAAAAAGTACAATGGGACATGAATCTGTATATATTCCGCTACAAGATATATATATATAGTATATATACATTATAGTATTTTTTTTCTTTCTTTTTATTTTTACCACTTCCTGTAATATACCCTAGATTAATTTTTTAAACACATCGTTGGGAAAAGGAAGTAAAAGTTATTTTTTAGGTTTTATTTATTCTTGGGCTTTTGTTATCTTTGTGTTGAACAAACAAAAAAAAAAATAATGATTTTAGTTGGCTGTAATTAAAGCAACAAAAGTTTTATTTCACAAGCACAAACTGGTATATGTGTACGTGGACTGCTCAAGAATAGCTGACTTTAAATTGTACCATTGCAATTCTTAGTTGGTTTAAGACAGATCAAAGGTGGATAAAAGAAACTTAAAATTTAGTACAACAATTTTTTTTTACACCAATTGATTTATCATAGTGACAATTAACTTTGGTGTGTTAGTTTAGTTAAAAAATATTTATAAGTCATACAAACTCTAAACAGAAGTGCGATTAGTTCAAAGAACTTTTTAAGTCCAGCCAGTGCTAGGACTAAAAGTGTATGTTTGAAGCTTGCCACTATCGCTTGCTACTATCCCTTTGATGTTCGGACCAGAGAAGCAATTACTCTTTTTAGTCGAACTGTAGTCGTTGTTATAATATTATTTTGGCGCCTTTCCCATAATAGAATTCCATAACACCAAGTTGGTCTTAGGATCAACTTGAGCAGTAGAAGTATGCAATCTAAGCTATGGTGTTATTTGACGTCAGGAAACTGAGGTATCATTTAGTTATTTATGAGAAATAGCTCGGCATGATTGCCTACGCAGTGTAAAAGTTATACGAGTTCATTTTTGTTTATTCACCTTTATTCTCTATTTCTTCAACCATTTTTCCAAATTGAGTGTGTGTTCTTGTAAATATTGAGAAGGGCTTTCGTGAATGGTTAGAAAAGCTGTGTCATCAGCAAATAATTATGTGTGAATTCGGTTGGTAGTTGGCATGACTGAAGTGTATAACAAGTATCAAATGGGTCCCAATATACTACCTTTTGGAACTCTGACTACAATGGGCTGAGACGAGCTTAAAAATCTTCATTATTTTAGCAAATCGTGATCCATTTCGAGGTTCCCTACTTTTTTAACAAAAAAAAAAAAAAACATAAAATTCGAATTAAATGGAGAATGTTTATTATCATTTGAAAGAACATTCTTTGACATTTATTTTTTGAAGATTATGTCTATCAAATGTTGGCCGTCGCAGTAGGTCCATCCGTTGAGTGCAATTTTCGATGACTCGATCGAGCATTTCGACTGGTAACTGGCGAATGACACGGCGGGTTTGTCCGCATAAACTTTAGACTTTACATATCCCCACAGGAAAAAGTCGAAAGGTGTAATATCACACGATCTTAGTGGCCAATCGACTGGCTCAAACCGTGAAATTATGTGCTCAGCAAAATGTTCTCTCAATAAATTCATCGATTGATGCATCAAATAGTCGGTTATCATGGCACGATAACGGTCGCTATTGACAGTTACGTTCGCACCGACATCATTTTTAAAGAAATATTGACCGATGATTCCACCGGCTCACAACTACACCAAACCGTTGTTTTTTCTGGATGAAGTGGCAGGGGTAGAACCTCCTCAGGTTGCTCTTCGTCCCAAATGCGGCAATTTTGTTTATTAACATACCCATTGAGCGAGAAATGGGCCTCATCGCAAAACAAAATTTGCCTCGAAAACGTCGGATATTCTTGGAACTTTTCAAGAGCCCATAGACCGAAGGGATGTCGCTTGGGAAGGTCGAGCAGCTTCAGTTGTTGCACAAACTGTATTTTGTATGCTTTCATTTTAAGATCTCGTGGTAAAATGCGCCAAATTGTTCCATACGTCAGTCCGAGTTGCTGTCCGGCGCCGAATCGACTCTCCACGGTCTTTGTGTACACTCTCAGCTACGGCCGCTATATTTTCTTCACAGCGTGCTGGACGTGGTCTATTCGGTCGAATATTATCTAATAACGAATGCTGGGTCTCAAAATGGGTGATGGTGTTGCAAATACGAAACACATTCCTCACAGAACGTGAATTTTTGTAATAAAGTTGAAAGATTTGTAAACGTTGTTCAGGCGTAAGTCTTTCCATTATGAAATGCCAAACAATACTAAACAAAAATAACATGACAGCATGACACGACTCATACGTGACTTGTCAAAAAAAGGCTATTGAAAAAAGTATCTCTACTTTTCTAACAGCTTATATAAGATTTCGGGAAAGTACAGCTTTAACTAATATATTCGTCCTTTCTGCTTAACCTTACCAAAACGGCTAGGAAAAGTGCAGAGCAGTATTTGCTCTCTTTTTAACTACATTTACTAATCAGTGAGTCTGCTCGATTGTACTATGTTTTTTTTCTAAAGCCGAATTCATGGTTCGGTATACGTCCTTTCTCACTCAAACTACTTCGAAATAGTTGATAAAGGGCTTCTAAGTCTATATGATTCTACTTTTATGTGGTCTTTTTCTGGCTTAGGTATCATATATTTATCAAAGAGATCTTCTACTCTGCGGAAAAATACTACGACTTGATTATTGATGTCATTAAAAACAAAACAAAAATAATAATTTGCACGCTATAAGGGACCGCAGATATTGCACGACGATTATGCATTACCTCTCGCGCCATCGCTTGTTACTGATTTTTGAATGAAGGACAAAACTGTATCAATCTTCAGATAAGTTTTCATTGTCTTTTTTCAAAGCTGAAAAGACATAAGAGAGAAAACAAGGTTTTTCAACAGAAGCTGAAGATCGCATTGCTGAAAGATTTTAAGGGTATACCAAATAGTAATTAGATAAACGATATGAGAGAAAAATATTTATAATTAGAAAAATGTCTAGAACTGAAACTACCTAGCAGATAGATACGAAGAATGCTGAAGACGGATGTAGCGATCCAGAAAATGTATTACATTTTTTCTTTATCTCTTTGTAATATCTCTTTATCTCTTTGTAATATAGAACTTAAACCTGAAAAATTATTAATTCTCATTTATAGCAATTGTTCCTTCAATTAATTAAAGCGTTATCCAACATTTTTAACACAATCCTCGTAATTTCACACTAACGCGATGTAACTTCCGGCATGTTATGTAACAAATGTGTTACTTATTTTCTGATTACAGACTTAATTAATTGGCAGCAAAGAATACTGGAGAGACCAAACTTAAAAAGAGATAAGAAAAACCTACAAAAATTTTTTGTGCGCGTAAAAAAGTAAACAAAAGCAAAGCAGTGGGTGTCAGGGAAACTCACAATAGTTAAACTAAAAAAAAAAAAACTGAAAACAATGAGAAGAGTGTAAAGAGCAAATATTAAACAGCAAAGAACTTTGAGATGAAATTGTTGTTCATACACACTCTAACAATGTTCTTAGGTGTTATGAAAATGAAGTGCTTAATGAATTACATAATTAAAATACAAAATTATTTTTTTTTCACATACTCAATTTAAATCTTCTCTCCCACAATCAGTGGCAAATTATAAGAAGAAATGTGCTTGATTTATCGTTTGTTTCTCCACATTAAAAACTTGATACTTTTCAATAAAATATTGCTAAATTCTGCTGGTGTTTTAAATTTTAAGTTTCAATCTTCTAAAAGGTCCGTGGAAAGCAATAGTTCTATGTACATACATATGTATGAGATTTTTATAGTTATATACATATAAAGGTTGGTCTTATTAGTAGAATATTTTTAAATCATATGGTTTTTTAAAATTGATAGATTTTTTTTTTTTGTCCTAAATATTGCCTATCACAAAGTATCATATTCCATCGGATAAGGACATGTTGATCAACAGTTAAACATTGCAATATTGCAAATTTATTTCCAAAATGCAGCATCACTTTTTTTTTGTTAAGATGAGCATTTTTATCTCAGCTGTATTTGGAGATGATAAGTCCCTCACGTCATTATCGAGAAAGCAAGGCATCCACAGAGAATAAAATATAATGTGGATTTTGATTGGTGACGTCAATGGTGCTTTTTTTTAAAATGCTGCGGGAAACGTTATTTCAGTCAATGGCGAGCACTACAGAGCCATTTTTTATGGCCTGAAATCGAAGATATCATCTCGGATAATCTCTGGTTTAAATGGGATCGTATACCATGCAGCTCGGGAAACAATCGATGTTTTCGCACTAAGTTCGATAATCGTGTTTTCAGCTGTTTTGAAGATAGCAATTTTCTGTTTTCATGGCTATTATTGTCCAATCTTTTATAAATAACGTTTAAAGCTTTGATGACATATTCTGATCATTTTTGTTTTTAATTTTTTAATTTAAATTATAAAAAAAATGTATGTATAACATCCAAATTTGATTAAAAACCGATAATTGACAAAGAAAAATTAAAAACTATCAATAATTTTCAAGTTCGCTCAAGGTATATTTATCTTACTAAGTAGTGGCGTTCCTACAACAAATACAACAATACAAGAACAACATGGCATTTTGTTGTTGCTGTAGTTCGAAATGTCAAAAAACATAGAAAAAAATTGAGTAGGTGTGTGTATGGCGGACGACACTACCTAGTAAGATAAATATACCTTGAGTTCGCTTTAAGAACCAACTTTGGCCAAAAAGTCTGTAATAACTTTTTATTGAGTCATTTTTATACGCTTCACTACATGTGCTTGTCATTTTGTGTTTGTTAATTCTCAATATTCATTAAAAATATAAAAAATATTTTTTTCCTTTCGCACTTGCTGTGATTCGTGTTAACCGTGGTGAACATCCATTTAGATCACTCAGCTACAGCACATAACAAATTATCATTGTCTATTTCAGCTATTTTTTCATTTGTAAATAATCTCTCTACTCATTGCTTTTATTTAATTTAAATATATTCCATCTCCTGAGTAATCGATTATATGAGTTGTGTCTAGTAGGAAAGAATGTGATGCCAGATGTTTATTTATGTGTGTGGTTTTTTACATTTGTGTTTTGTTCGGGAGATTTTATAGATCTTTTATTGGTTTTTATTTTTGCTCATTTTTTATTTTTATAATCCTCACTTTTGCTGTTCTTAATAAAGAATAATTAAATATAGTTTTTGAGTAAGGCTGTTTTACGTAGGTTTTTCAATGTTTTTTGTTTTATGTAGTTATGAGGTGTGAAAGGTTTTCGGCGAAACTGTTCTTTGTTTAACATAACTTTCATTTTAATAAACTTTTTAAAAGGATTTTTCTAATTTATTAATCATTATATAACCTTAATAAAAGTTTGTTAAATTGTATATAATAATTGTAATAATGAAGTTGAAAATCATAAAAGTAAAAACCGAATGTATATTATTTTGAATTTGCGAAACATAAGAGAGTAAGGCAATATTTAACAGTGCTATGGTGTAGGGTATATAAGATTTGGCATGGCCTAATATAGAATTCTTACTTGTTTAAATTCAACATGATATATCATCTATTATTAGTTGACTAGAATAATGTTTTCTGGGGTCATCATCGCGCTTAACTGTATTAAAAGCATATAAGCCTGTGTATGCTGTTGTATGCCATATATATATATATATATATATATATATATATATATATATATATAATAAAACAGTAACTTATTTCCTGTCTGTCTGTGTTCGAATCATATAAAAACTACTAGATTGATTTTAACAAAATGTTGTAAGGAGGTACCTTAGTATACTGATTCAAATATAGGATACTCTTTCTATAGTGAAAGTACGCAATTTTATCGATATGTTTACTTTAAGGCGCCTTTTATTTTTGCATGCGGCATATTTTAGTAGGTATGAGACCCTTTATGTAAAGTATAAACATACACCGTAACTGAAGCACTAAGAATGTAAGAGTCTTTGGTTTGGATTGCTTTTAAGCAAAACCAAACAAAATCTTATAAGAACTCTGACGAAGTAGCGGGCACATCTAGAATTTCAATAAAATCTTAAGAAGTCTATTTCCATTTGTCTGAATTTTCAGTTTATTTACTTTTAAATATCAAAGCGAAACATGCTAGAAACCTGATGTCATTTGCTACCATAAAAATATATTAGTCACACTTCTGATAGTATTTGCTAGCTGACAACTAACATGATTATATTCCTATACCCACACACGTTCTGTGCTTCCTGACAATATTTTGTCGATTTTGCCTTTAAAGTTACCCACACCCAATTTGAATACTTTACTTTATATAAAGGTACCCATCCTTGGATAAAATTCTAATATTCTAAAAATTACTGTAAAGCTCTGTAAAAGGTGTTTAAAATATAATAATGTAATTCCACAAATTAAAATAACATACAAATTTTATTTAATTGGCTATTTGGCAATATGTAATTTACATTTTGTCATTATATATTTTAAAACAGCCCCATCTGTTACGCAGCCGTGTTTAAAATATTCCGCTTTCAAATAATATTTTCTCATTATTTTAAAACAGCGCCATCGGTGTTTAAAATATTCCGCTTTCAAAAATAAAAAATGCCTTAAAGTATGCAGTACCTTTCAATCGGTAAAAAACGTTGTACTTCTAGTTCTTTTTCGCCACTTTCTCTTGGAAATATCCTATATTCGAATCAGGATACTAAGATACCTCTTCACAAAATTTTGTTAAAATCAATCCAGTATGGGACGCGAGAGAAAAACAGACAGACAGAAAGGAAATGAGTTACTGTTTTATTATATGTATAGATCTTAATATTGTTTTTTATTAAGCAAAAAAAAAACAAAATAAAAAATTCTCAACTTTTTTTATTAAACATTATCAAAAAATGAACATAAAAGATAAATTCTCCGGCTTCCTCTTAGTTTCAATTCATTAGTTCAACATAAGTAGCTTAAACTTTGTTCTCATCAAAGAAAACTGGTTGCGTAGTATTGAAGTCAAAGAAACCATAACAAATTGCAATCAGCTTAAAATATAGGATGATCCATAAAAAAATTTAAATTTTTTCAAATCTTTAAGCCCAGTACGCAGCTCTACGGAAATTCAGTTTTAATTTTTTTGTTTTTATTTCTACAAAAGTAAAATTCATGATGTGGTCGTTTGTAGAGATAAAAATCATGTAGTCGTGTTTTTTAAATAACATTATATGAACACAGAAATAAACAAAAAATATTTTAAATGTATAAAAAACATGAAATGTTATAAATTCTGTTACCAAACAATTGCCATTTTTATTTTGAAATAAACTTACTAATCATAAAGCGTTTGCAATTTAAATTGAAATACATTAAATACCGCGAGATATTTTTAAATATTGGGTTACCCTTAAATGTGTCTTGACATGAAAAATTACCAAAAACCTAGAGACGAGTCGACGAAACAATAGAATACAGAAAGTAAATGTCAGCATCATTATTCATTACAGAAAAAATGAAAACCTTTTAAAACTTCTGCAGCGACTGTTACGACGAACAGAAGGACAAACATTCGACGAAAGAGGAAAATATTGTTTGAACGGCAGAAATACGTCATCAAAAAATTAAACTTTTTTGTACTACTTTTTTGAAGTAAAAACTTTTATATTCGTCACAATAAATAAGTACTTTCTTATTTTGGGTGGTTGGGATAAAAATGAAAATTTATCTTTTAATGTGTGTTTTAAATTGAACACAGTATAAGTATATGCAGACTGCAGAAATACTCTAGTTTACTCTAGTTATCATTGCGAGAAAATTTTGATTTGTTTTTAATAAAATCCCGCAATTTGTAGCAGACAGACATTTTCGAGTCTAAGTGGCTTGGTAATTTCTAATCTCAAGCCCTAAAAACATTGTGCTTAATTAAGCATATTTGTAATTAAGTATAATATTTTAAATGGAGGATTCTTTCTTCTATACTCTGTATACGGTTAATTGGTACATTTTTGGAAAGAATTAATTTATGACACGTCTGTGGGGATATTTCAGATTTCCAAAGGTGTAGCAGGCTAATATGACATGATCGAATTTTTTTAATTCTATGTCTTTTATGTTAAAGAGTTTTAAACGATTCTAAACATATTCAATAAGTTTCTGCGGATCTCTTATATATTTGCATAATTTTGACTTTAAAGAGACTACACAGAAAAAATTGTTATAAATAAATAATAATAATAATAATAAATAAATAAAAAATTATCTATTTATTAATTGATTCAAATATATATTTGCTTAAAACAGAACACAAAAAAATCCTTACTAAACAAATTATTGAATAAATTACTTACTTAATTAAATTTTAATCTGAATCCAATTAAAACCTTTAATTTGTGAAACACTTTTTTTCTTTGTACTATGTGATATGACAAAAATTGTTATTATGCCAGAGATAATACAATCACATGCAAACTACTTCCCGGAATATATTGTCTTGTTTACTTTTAAGTACTTTGTGCTAATGCTTCCGTAGTATATGTGGGCATCAATCCTCGAGAATTTCTGGAGTCCGAAACCAGTGACCAAAGACTGCTATTACATGAACCGGTACCTACACGGTGGCTTTCTCAGTTTCTGTGACCAGTTAGTGGTATAGCCCTGCTGAGATTTACGTGCTGGTTGTGGTTTGAGACTAAATCTCAGTTGTTTGGAACTGAAGCCCAGTAAATCCCAAGTACGATGGAAATGCCATGTTCTAAAATTCTTTTATTGCATTGTTTTTAACCACCGACAATTTAAGCCCACAAGTCAGGCATCAAAATCTATCACATACATCCATTGAAAATAAATATATGTATGTGGGATGAAACAGTAGTTTACAACTTTATCTACTATCTGTTTCAAACAAAATATTCTTGTAATAAAAGATAAAGTGTTGATTTTGATGTTTGCTTTTATAATTGTTCATTTTAAATAAGCAGGCGATAACGGAATTACAGGTGACGGGGATTTAATGCCGCACCAAAACTTTATATCAAGACTGCTGAGAAATCAGACTTCGAAGAAAATGATAAAATATTTTAAGGGTGATATTGTAGACAATGCTTTAATTGGTCTGTCAAATTTTGTTTCGAAATCTGATACTTCGTCTCATGAGTACTTCACTGCACTAATGGCCATCTCTCTGCCCAATATTCCAACCAATTACTAATATTCAAGCAAGATGTGGTCCATTTAGAGGTTCCCTACTTTTATAACAAAAAAAAAAAAAACACATCAAATTCAAATTTAATGGAGAATGTTTATTATCATTTGAAAGAACATTCTTTGGCATTTATTTTTTGCAGATTATGTCTATCAAATGTTGCCCGTTGCTACGTCGCAGATGGTCCAGCCGTTGAGTCCAATTTTCGATGACTCGTTCGAGCATTTCGACTGGTAACTGGCGAATGACACGCTCGATATTTTCCTTCAAGGCCTGAATCGAAGGGGATTTGTCCGCATAAACTTCAGACTTTACATATCCCCACAGGAAAAAGTCTAACGGTGTGATATCACACAATCTTGGTGGTCAATCGACCGGCCCAAAACGTGAAATGTGTGAAATGATTGATATGATGTGTGGGAAATGGACCCGTCTTGCTGAAATCAAATGCGGCCGAGATCACGGGCTTCAATTTCAGGTATTAAATAGTCGGTTATCATGGCACGATAACGATTGACGGTTACACGCAAAGAAAAAACATGGTTATTGTATGGTCACGGCAACCACACTATGTTCTCTGTAACAATAGATGTTTGCTGTGAACAAATTATAGTTATTTAGAACAATACTTTGGTCACGATAAACAAGTTTTTTGTTAACAGTTAATCATTCAATGGTTATACGCACCAAAAAAGCAACATGGTTGATTTGAAACATATTAAAATTCAAACCACAACCAAATTATTTTTAATATTTAAAAATTATAAACATAATATATTATTATTAAACATAGTATGTTAAGTTTGACTAAAAATAAACAAGTAATGTTTGGTTTTAAAAATACATATTTTGGTTTTGACATTTTTTCAGTTCAGAAATATGTGTGTAAGCTATCGGTTCATCTAAAACCGTAAAAACATTAAATACATATTTGTTGTCAACAAATAAGTTTGTGTTTTATTATAAATGATAGTTTTAAATTAATAATATCAAACACATAAAAGATAAGCAGAAAATATCAAAATATGTATGTAAGTCTAAATGGAAATATTCGTGTATTTGTTTTTTGTTATTTATAAATATATTCACAGGTTGTCACATATAACCATTTACATGTTTCAAATTATATTATAGTATGTTTATATTATAAACATAACTATGGTTATATTTTACAATGTTATTTTTATGTTCCAAGGACAACAATATTATTTTTATATATAACCATATAACTCAACCATAACATGTTGTTCTTAGATTATGGTTACCTCAACCATGTTTTTTCTTTGCGTGTACGTTCGCATCGGCATCATTTTTAAAGAAATATGGAACGATGATTCCACCGGCCCACAAACCACACCAAACCGTTGTTTTTTCTAGATGAAGTGGCAGTTCTTTAATGTCCTAAGGTTGCTCTTCGTCCCAAATGCGGTAATTTTGTTTGTTTACATACATATTGAGTCATAAATGGGCCTCATCGCTAAACAAAATTTGCTTCGAAACACATTCCTCACGAGAATTTTCGTAATAAAGTTGAACGATTTGTAAACGTTTTTTAGGCGTAAGTCTTTCCATTATGAAATGCCAAACAAGACCAAACAAAAATAACATGACAGCATGACATGACTCACACGTGCTCTGGCAAAAAAAAGGGTATTGAAAAAAGTATCTCTACTTGAACTATATTTTATATTATAACTATAGAAATAGGATGCTAAAGCAATGATATTTACAGAAAATAAATCGAAAGTATTATCCGTAAAGTATCCAAGGGATGCAGAAAAGGCAGTAGCATTCTCTAGTCTGGTGTGTATGCACAGGGTTTGGGACAGGACTACACCAAATACTTTGAATAAGACAATTAT
This sequence comes from Phasia obesa, assembly GCA_949628195.1. Taxonomy (NCBI): domain Eukaryota; kingdom Metazoa; phylum Arthropoda; class Insecta; order Diptera; family Tachinidae; genus Phasia; species Phasia obesa. Next base: position 14,735 of record CATIVE010000351.1, on the reverse strand, counting down.
TGCATACTACGAAGATCATTTTCATATACAAAAATCGCATCTGTCAAAAATCACATCTTAAAGGTAGCGAGAGTTTTAGTAGAGGTAAAACTTGAAAATGTGATGATATAGCGCGGGAAACCTTATTTTAACTAATTATATGCAGACTCATATTAATAAATAAGTGTGATCTAAGCGTTGGCATACAAACAATATATCGGCTAAGAAGTAAAATCTCAATCACAATTTATGCAGTCCTTTTTTAATCTGCAAAGGAGTCTTCCGAAGTGATCATATCTAAATACAATTACCGACATAAAAACTCACATTGCTAGTTAGATGCTGTTTCTTCTAGGAGTCTGGCTAAATTAATTCGAGTGAATACTGAATGCCTGTGCGCCTTCCGTTTTAATATTCACCATTGCTAGCATTATTTTGTATAAATAATGTTAAACATTTAGATACCAAACATATGAAAATCTTCTTATGGAATCTAAACTATATAGAGTATAATCCATAGTAGGTGATTGCAAAGAAGAAAAAGATTTTTATGTGTTTTGTAGCTAAATGTTAAACTTTATTTGATTTTCTCAGGTTTAAAATATTTCCTGTAATAGTCTTTTTTCACTATTGCTGGAAATATAATAGTGAAAAGACTATTACTGGAAATATTTTAAACCTGTGAAAATCAAATTGTAACATTACAATTCAAAAGGATAAACAGTAAGAGGTGGACGAGTTAGTATTCGTATCTGAAGCAACACCGATGGTGGCCAAGATAAGATGAAAATATAAGAAACCCATCTTCGTTCAGACTGTGGCTTGCAGATGCCAAGAAATTTTCTCAATATGACAGTAGAACACATTCTGTGGGACTGTCTAATATTGGATAGAATTAGGCTTAGCACCTCGAATAGAAATGTAGATAATGTAAATGCTTTAGACCAATGTTAAACTGTTGTGATAAGTAGGAAATGCTGATAACATTACGAATTAAAATAATGTAGTCGTTAATTATCAATCGGGTCCGCCACAGGCAATATGCCCTATTATTAGCCTTTAACACCTTGACGCCAATGCTTCCGTGGTATAAGGGACAACTGTTCCGCGGCTTGCTGTGATCTGAAGCTGGAAAATAAGAACCTTCGAATTCTGACCACCGTCTAAACGAATGGTTCCACTGGGACCAGTAGCCCTATAGCGATTTCCCCAGTCCCTATAAACGCTTATTGGCGAAGTCCTTCGGGGAGTAAAGTGGTGTCTGTAGTTTAGACCTAAAGCCCGGGGCGCCGATTTTGTGTAAGGAGGTAAGGTGACATGCCAGGCCCTGTTGTATCTGTATCACAATTTCCAATCTAAAAAACAAACAGGGATCTACAAGTTTAGTGGTGAGCTACGGCATACTCCCTGCTTGTAAATATAGTTAGATTTTGACTTATATTTTTATATAAGTTTTCAGGATATATTTTAATCGATTTTATCTGCAATTTTAGGTCATGAGCATGGTATGTCCGAATTTATTACGAGACTCTTTTCCTATCGCGTATATTAAAGTGTACTGTCGAACCAAGTTTCATAAATTAACACTTTCAAAACTTCTGGCTGAACATGCACACCAGCAGAAAACAGGAATTTCACTTTAATTAATTTCGATGTCGTTGATTTATAACACTACTACAAATGGCGTGCCATTATTCATTCCTGCATTTCGTTCTTCTTCCTTTAAAACACAAATGTGTTGTAGTAGTTTTTTCTGCTTCCTCGCTTTTAAATAAAAACGATGTCAATTTTTTTTTTTTTTTTGAAGAAATAAATGAAAATGAATTATTGTTGATGATTGAACAAACACAAGGAGTCAAATGGCAATTGGCTTTAATCAATTCGAATTCTTTTTTCACACTTTTAATTAAAAGAAAGAAGAAAAAAAAAACAAATTTTTAAGTAATATTTGTGTATTATTCTTAAAGAATAAATTAAAAATTAAAATATTTTATTTTCCTTGAGCAATCACTTGTTCCCAGACCTTTTGTCTCTGAAGGCTTAAGATCCAAAATGTTTCAATACAAATCGCTTTGACTATTTGAACTAATGATATTTTTATGTTGGCTTTAATTCTTCGTTTTACATTTTTTTCTTTATTCCACTGTCTACATTTTTGATGTTCCAATTTTTGTCGATATTTTTCGTAATTTTTTTTTTTTTTTTTTTAATATTTAATTTGACTAAATATCAATATTAAATGGTTCTTATTTAGAAAAAAAATCGATTTTACTAATATATTTTTATGACTTTAAGCTTATTATACAAAATTTACTAAAAAAATATGTTTAAATAAAGACTGTTACTTGAAAGTAAAAAAAAACTATAGGAACATCTAAAAAGGATTTTTTAAAAGCCTAATGCAAATGTATAGTCGCAATTTTTTTAAATAAAAAAATATTATTTTAAATTATAAAAAAATTAAAATTAAAAAAAATTCTACTAATTAATGATTTTAATTACTTCTAGATATAAATTTAATTAATTTTGTATTAAGTCAATTAAATACTTCATTGATAAGAATTAAATACTTCATTAATATTGCCATTCGTTAATTATATGATTTATAGACAGGGTAGAACTTCTGCAGAAATTACATTGTGGTTGTTGCCTTTTTTCCATCAAGTGTTGGTGTGTCAAATGACAGTGACCTATTCTTAAACGAATATATTTAGTTAGATAAGATCTTGGTATATCAGGTGGATATTTAGCTGGTTCACCATTAGGATTAAATTTCTTATAAATATGGTTGTAAGTACCCTATTCTAGATTATTTTTATCAACAATGTATTTACGTATTGCAGAGTAAATTGAACATTTACTTTGAGTGATTGCTGTTATTAGATGAATATTAAACGCTTCTTTTACTGCTTTATCCGCTCTTTTATTACCAATAATACCGGAGTGACCCGGTATCCACATTACTTTTATTTTAGATGGGAAACGAATGAGAAAATCTCTTAATAAATAGTTGAAACTAATTAAAACTTTAATTACTGGACGAAATTTTTATTGTCAAGATGTGTAAAAATAATTGTGACTAAAATAATTGTGCACCAAAAAGAAAAGTAGGTTATTATACAACTAGCAAACTTTTTAGTCAAATCTACAGACGATTTTCGTAAAACACATAATTGTATTAAATTCTTTATATTGAAGAAATTTCTTTGACCCTTATGTCGACAGCCAAAAATTTTCTTTTAAACATAGAACCCTCATACCATACATAGGCTGTGCAGTATGGTAGTGGTTTGTTGTGACAGATCTCTTATTTTCGGATTATCTAGGCAAATTTAGTAAGTCGCAGCCTATGTTGTCATTATCGCAGTGGCTACTTTCTCTTGTATGCTATAATAAAGTAACTGCCCGCCAATAGCAAGGCTTTGAAGACAGGGAAAAATGCATAAATCGTAAAGTTTTTTTTTCGCAATTTTTATTTATTGTATCTTCAATATAATTGAACTATCAATAATTACTCATATCTTAAGTCTAAAAATATACTTGTTAAGTCCAACCAGTGCTGGACAAAAAAAATGTATGTTTCACGGTTACTGTAATTTGTGGGTTATCCCTATGATGTACGGATGAGAGAAGCAGTGTCCCTCTTTCTTAGTCGAATGTAACCAGGTTCATTTAGTATGTTACGGGCCTGTGGATTCGGATGAGATTCAAGCTTCTTTAAATACCTTATGGCAAGTTTCGCTATTTCTGCTTTAACTGATGGCACGTTTAGATCTTTATGGATGTTCGAGTTTTTTATATACCAAGGAGCAGATGTAATTATACGAAGAATCTTATTTTGGCGCCTTTGAATTTTTTCTACGTTGGTAGCTGAGGCAGTGCCCCATAATTGAATGCCATAACACCATATTGGTTTTAGGATTGACTTGTATAATAAAAGTTTGCAATCTAGAGCTAGAGTGGAATTTCTGCCAATAAGCCAGTTTAGTTGGACTGCTTTTAACTTCATTTGTGTTAACTTTGTTTCTATGTGGCGTTTCCATGTAAGGCGCCGGTCAAGATGTATGCCGAGATATTTGACGTCTGAAAGCTGAGGTATCGTTTGGTTATTTATCCGAATAGGGGGGCAAGATTCTCTACGCAGTGTGAAGGTTATGTGAGTACATTTTTGTTCATTAACTTTTATTCTCCATTTCTTCAACCATTTTTCTAAATTAAATATGTGGTCTTGTAAATATCGTGATGCTACTTCGGGTCTTTCGTGAATGCTCAAAAAAGCTGTGTCGTCAGCAAATGTCGATGTGTGAACTCGGTTACTAGTTGAAGTATACAATAAGTATAAAAAGGGCCCCAATATACTACCTTGGGGAACTCCGGCTTCGATTGGCTGGGGTGAGCTCAAAAAATATCCTTCTTTTACAATAAATTTTCGTTCGGTTAAATAACTATCTAGCAGCTTATATAGGTTTACGGGCAAGTTCAGTTTTAGCTTATATATTAGGCCTTCATGCCATACCTTATCAAATGCTTGAGAAACGTCGATGAAAAGCGCAGAGCAGTATTTTCTCTCTTCAAAAGTCTTCTTAACAACATTGACTAACCTGTGAGTTTGTTCGATCGTACTATGTTTTTTCCTGAAACCGAATAGATGGTTTGGAATACATCCTTTGTCGCTTAGAATAGGGTTAAGCTTAGTTATTAACATCCTCTCAAACAGTTTTGGCATATTTGACAAAAGGCTTATTGGTCTGTATGATTCAATTTTTGTGTGGTCTTTTCCTGGTTTAGGAATCATGGTAACCAAGGACACCTTCCACTCTGTGGGAAAGTACTCAAGACGTAAAATGGCATTAAAAATAAAAAGAACGATTCTGCGAGCTATACGGGGCAACTCAATTAACATCTCGTTACTGGTTTTATCAACGCCAGGGGCTTTTTTGGTGTTTAAATCCGTTATTGCCTTTTCAAGATCACCAAATTCAAATCTTATCGGGACTGCAGCACTAGCCTCGACAACTGGCAACTCAACTATATCGGTCGATATATTTGGGGTAAAAACCTTTTTCAAATGTCCAGCAAATAAATTTCCTTTTTCGGTATCACTCCTTGCACAGCCTCCAGCTGAAGTTCGCAGGGGAGGCTTACGTAAGACTGGCCTTTTAAGGTTTCTACAGGCACGCCATAACGAATAATCTGATTGAGGAGTTGCGTCTAGGTCTCCCAAATAGGTTTTCAGGGATGCTACTCTTCGAGATTCCAGCATGTCTCTTAGCCGGTTCGTGCATTCTTTAAGTCTGCTTTTGAGTTGAGGAGATCTCTGTGATTGCCATTCTCTACGAATTTTTCTTTTTTCAGCCAAGAGCCGTTCGATATCTGCAGAATAAATTTGATTGTATCTAGCTAATTGTCGGGTTATTGTTGAATGTTGGGCAGCTGATTTGAGGTTTTGGCCAAAATCAATAAGACTGCGCTCTACGTCTTCAGGTGTTCTTAGCGGGATGTTTTCCGAACAATGAGTACTAAGATACTTTCTATATTTCGACCAATTAATGCTTGTGCTAGTCGTTGTTGATATGATGTTTTGTTTGTCCCATATATAGACGATAGTGGGTGAATGATCTGAGGATAATTCAAGTGACGCTTCAGCTTTAATCGTTTCTCTCGGAATACCCTTAACCACGCCAAAATCGATAACATCAGGTATTTTTTGTCGATCAGTAGGCCAATAGGTGGGTTGTCCACTCGATATCACATTCAGATGCATTTTTGAAATTGTGTCAAACAAAACACGACCTTTTGGAGTTATTAGGCGTGATCCCCAAAATGTATGTTTAGCGTTGTAGTCGCCTGATGCTATGAAACAGGGACCTAGTGATTTGAAGAAATCGCTGTATTGACTCTCTGATATTTGAAACCTAGGAGGTGAATAAATCGAAGAAATAACTAAGTTTTGATGAAATTCTTCAATGCAGATGTTTGTTGCTTGTAGGTAATCTTCACAAAAATCACACTGTAAATAATGTTTGATTCGAGCCTTTATTAGTATTGCTGAACCACCACATGCTCTGCCACGGGGGTCTTTGGTGTCATATAAGATATAGCCATTTATTTTAAAAAAGCTATTTGTTGTTAAGTGAGCCTCTGAAACCAGCATGACATCAATTTGTTCCTTCTTAAGGAAGTACTCGAGTTCATTTTTGTGTTGGCGCAAGCCGTTTGCGTTCCAGAAACATATTTTTAAACAGTTCGTGGTTTGTTAAGTAACGCCTGCAACATAGTAGATTGCATGCGTACCATTTCTTGCATCATGCTGCTCATATAGCTCATAAATCTGTTTATCGAATGCACTAATGTCTCGATGCTTGCTTCGAGACGATTAAAATTACCAGATGGTGTTTGTTCTTTAGGATGCGATTGCAAATTAGGAGTAGAATTAGTTGTCGGTGCCGCTTTATGTACTGAAGTATGATTGGTTTTTACCATATCTGCGTATGAAACATGTTGTGTTGTTGGTTGGGCTAACTGAGGATAATGAGCATTTACTCGATATTGTTGGTGCTTAGCAGGAGTATTTAGTTTTTGAGTGGTTTTCCTTATCTTATCGTAAAGTGTACAAACTTTTGGAAATTAATAGATTATTAATTGAAGATGACAAAGATATTTGTAAGCCTTCATTTGCAGAAGAATCGATCGACGGCAATAATATTGATGATTTCGATGGCGGAGTAGATAAAATGGAAAATTGCCTTGGAGAATACACGACAAAGAGGAAAACCAAAAGGTGGCCTTTAGCGTTCTTTTATAATATTCTTGATGTAGGAGAATTTGCAGCATTTATTATATGTGACCCGGCCTATGAAATGGTGGCTTATGACAAAAAAAAATTTTTTCCACTTTTTTTTGGTTTCGATAGTTTTTCAGACGTGCTGAGAAGTGTACTAAAAATGTAGAGAAAGAAGAGCACAAATGAAAGAAAAACAGAATTTTGTTAAAAATCCAGAATCCAGATAATAAAAGGAATTGAAAAATTTAAAAACAGGATTGAACGCTGCAAAAACGATTTTACCAAAAAAAAAACTGTTTTGCACAAAAAATATTTATTTAGCAGTATTAAGTAGTTTTCTTCGTCGCTGTCCTTGCTGAAACTTTTGAAGTTGCTCGTTTTTTCGAATCTCCTTCTGGAAACGAGGCCTTACGTTTTATTGATTTTTTTTATTGCAGTTCAAGTCGCAGGTTTCTTCAGTTTTTCTTTTTTGAATCTTGATTTGAAGATGAAGCTACAGACTTCTTCGGTTTAGGTTTTGACGATAAAGCCTTTGGTTCCTTCGATGCCACTTTGGTGGCTGGTGAAGCATCCTCAGATTTTTTCGATGGCATTTTTTTCGATGGCAATGGAGCCAAAATATCCGCATTCGTTGCTTGTCGTTCGTCCTAGTAATTGATACCAACATCATCGAAAGAATCATCATCATTCTCTTCGTTTTCACAGAAATATGTTTGAAAAACCTCGCTAAATTCTTCTTCGACAGACATTATTCACAAGTGACACACGTCAAGTTTCTGGAATATTTTTGTAAAGCAGATGTTTAACAATTAAAAAAGTCCAAAATTGAAAATAATCAAATATTAGAACAGAAGTTATGGTAAGGCAAAGTCGATTTGGGGATTTTTTTGGGGATAAAATCCCCAAAAACCTGACAACGCTGGGTCAGAAACTGGCTTGTGCTTTGCATTGAAAAAAACATCGCTCTTTATATACACACACGAACTTATCTCATTTATGCTCTTTTGCATTTTTTGGTTGCCTTTTTGGCATGACTGTTTATAATGCAAAAGAAAAACTACTAAGAAACTGACGAAATGCATTGTTTATCTTTAACAGCTAATTTTTCGAAATTTTGTTTTTGAGTCATAAGCCACCTTTTCATAGACCGGGTCACATATACGAGGTCTGCTCAAAATAAAATATGAAATTTGAATTTTTTTGAAAAGTATTTATTTATCAATATCCATTTTGTACCCTACAAAGTAATCCTCCTCAATATAATGCGCTCATGTCAGCGATTCGTCCAATTTTGTAAACACTTCTAAAATGAGCTTTTCGGTATGGCCATCAGCTCATTCTTCGATTCTGACTTTATCTCAAACGCTATTATTTCACTTTAGTCGTAGGGAGCAAAATCTGGTGAATAAGGTGGTTGAGACATGACCAGTGTGTTGTTTTTGGCCAAAAAATCAAAAAATGTGAGCTGGTGCATTATAATGTTGCAGAATCCATGATTTTTATCCACAATTCTGATCGTTTGAGCCTTATTGCTACACGCAAACATTGAATAACTTCCTTGTAGTATTCCTTATTAACCGTACGACCTGTTGGAAAGAACTTATGATGCACCACGACTGTAATCGATGAAAACAGTAAGCAAAACCTTCGCATTTGATAGAATTTGGCGTGTTTTTTAGGTCTTGGCTCATCTGGCCGCTTCCATTGGGATGATTGGGCTTTGGTTTTGTTGCTCAAAAGGGTCATAGTTGAAAGCGGTCAGAAATCAAAAATTGAAGAAATCACACAGTTGTGAACAACAAACTACTAATCGAAATTGGCTGATAATGCCAACATACGACTAACACATGTGCACTAACATTACAAAAAAAAATCGATAATCGAATACACACAGCCCGCGAAAATTTAAAATTCACCTTTTCTATTGAACAAATCTGGTACATATGTATATGAGCCCTTGATTTTGAAAGTGGTATAAGGGAAAAATTTTAAAAATCTTGTTTATCAGGTATTTCATATCAAGTCCTAATAAAATAACATAATCTGAAGTAATTCGCAGTATGGCATGAAAACTAAGTTGATAAATTGAGTTTATTTTTTGCTTCGTACACAAAATATAGTTACTGTATTTGGTAGTGGTATAAGTCAGTCTGTTTTCAAAGTTTGTCAAAATATTTATTAGTAATTTTGTCATGGTATGATCGGTTAATCCTATTAATGATAGTTAATTGTAGACGAAGAAGTATAAGTAATGCTCCTAAGAAATGGATACAAATAAGAACAAATGGCTCAGAAAGATTTCGTTTTATTTCGACGAATAAACGAGGAGAATCAACGACTATAAGAAAGATAAACACCAATGGAGAATCTGTGTCTTGGCTAAAATACAATGGATTAGATTTCTAAAAAATGCTCCATATAAGATGTTTTATAAAACGTCTTTGGATGACAATTTCGAATTCAAAGCGTTAGACCTTTCACCTAAAGGAGGAATATATGAAAATATTGATTTGCTTTCATTATACACAACCATTCGACCAACAATAGAAGAAAAACGTAAATATATGATGGATTTACTACCCTATATCCCACCAATTTCCCACAAATACTTTATTTCGCTAAATACTAAAAAATAAATTACTTAGTTACAATGTAATGAGTTTGAATAAAATGTTAATTTCTAACAAAATTTTTTTTTCTTGACGGTTTAAGTCATTTATAAAGTCATGTAGTTAATTTTGAAAATGGTATAAGTCATTTCAACCTTTCAAAACCACATTTCCTTTTAAAAATGGTTATAAATTTCACACTCATAATAAATACTTATTTGTTGGCACAATTTATTTGTCAAAATATTTAATTCCATAATGCAAAAATAGTTTTTTATCCTTTAAAATGCAAACTTCTTAATATCTCGAAACAAGAAATATACGACTTATACCACTTTCATAATCAAGGGCTCATATATGTACTAGTATATTTAGTATATAAAATATAAAAACTATGAAATATAATTTACTTTGCATGAAACTAAACACATATTCTTGCATTTCTAAACAACATTTTATAAATAGTTTTATGCTTAGGGATTAGTTTCAGAAAGTGCTTATAGATTTTCTTAAAAAATAGGGTTTTTTTTAGGGTTTTTGGCCGTCAAAAAACAATATTATAGAAGCATATTGCAAATTTTAGGTCGATATCTCAAGAGATGGAAAAATTGTATTGAACTTAAAATGTAAAACCTACCCCGGTAGCTGGTTGTCGACAAAAGGGGTAATATGACTATTTTCTTTCGTTATTTAATAGGGTGTTAATATGACAAAAGTGTAGATAAATTAATTATAATAATTATATTAAATTTATTCAGTCTTATTCAGTCTTATGTTTATAAGATCATTAATAGATAAAAATCTTCAAAATAACGGCTGTAAAAATCGCAATCTACGAGGAATTCTGAGAAGATTTTCCCAAGACACCATAGGTCAAAAATCAAAATCAAATAATAATAATTTAACAAAATATATATACACCACTTGAAAATATATATACACCAGAAAATTACGGTCTTTAAAGTAGGTAAAAGTAACCCTGAGAAACATAGGCTTAATTGGGACAGGGATCGCGGTACCCCCCACACAAAGTAAAAAATTATTATCCTGTATCTAAAGAACTGCAGTAGGTAGCGTCTTGGAATTTTGCATCAGTAACCCTCATATTAAGATACATTGTGTAGAGAAACACAAACTGAATTGTATTGGTGGGCGTGGTACCTCCTATACATCGTAAGAAATTATTATCGTGCACCTAGAAAACTGTAATAGATAGAGCCTTCAAGCTTTGCACGAGTAACCCCTATGCTAATGCGCATAGTCTCCCAAAATACAAGATTGGATTGTAGCAGTGGGCGTGGTATCCCTATACAAAGTGAAAAATTATTGTTGTGTACCGTCAGAGTAATGTGCATTGTCTAGCAAAACACAGATTGGATGAGGATAGTACCTCCCATAGAAAGTAAAAAATTATTATCGTGTTAATACGTATAGTCAAGCAAAAACAGATTGCATGAAATCAGTATGCATCGTACCTTGCATATAAACTAAAACATTTTCGATGTGAGAATAACGTGCGTTTTCAAGTTAAAGGCTGGTCCTGCTTTTCTTCCAAGTGTTTATTGTTTTTTATGTGGATGGATGTAGCGAAGCGCACTATTTAGTTTGATTGTAAAATTACAACAACAAAAGACAGTTGGTGGCCTTTCCTTAACATTTGTAAATTTTGTTTTGTGACTGTTTACAATTTAAAAAACGCAAATTTTTTTATTAAAAATTGTATATCAAGAGTATTAAAAATATACCTCTCTTCTATTTCCAGGTACGTTTTATATCAGTATTAAAAGCTAAAACATGTGAGTTAAAATATTTTATTATATTTTATTTTATGACATTAAAAAATATTTATAGGTGTATTTTATTTAAAAAATGGCTCACCAATTAGCCATGACAAAGTAGAAACAATCGTGCAATAAATTACTTACCACAACTTTTAAACAAACAAGTTATTAAGCTGTTGTTGTTTCTTACCATAACACCTGACATTAATACGGCTCATCTGTGTAAAAAACACGCACATCAAATACCCTATTGTACTGAAAACATTAAAAACAAAACTGCAACATTATTCAGACTTATGTACGAGTATTTATTTGTAGTTGTGCTTTAAAACACAGCCAAATGGTGGGGAAAAACTGCCAGACTAATTATAAAATATTACAAATTGTCAGCATTATAGGAATAGGAGCAGCAAAAGTAACAACAACTGCAATGATGACAGCAGTAACAACAAACTAATAACAACAAAAGCGGAAATAAAAAACTTGATAAAACAAAAGTAACAAAAATAATAAAGTTTTTTATTTTATTTTTTATTTTCAAAAACACTAGTTGTTGTTCATACCGTTTTATGACAGAGACATAAATTCATACATACTCATATTGCCAAGCAGCCAAACACAATGAAAAAGTTTATTTATATGTATATTCTTTTGTGTTTGTGCCTTTAATTGTATGCAGTTTCAACTATAATGACACTAACAGCTGTGCGTTACAATACAAATAAATACCCAAAAAAAGAAAAGTGCGCCAAGATAGCGTCGATGAAATAGCGTCGATTTTGGGAATTAAAAAACCGGGAAAAAAAAACGGGGAAAATAAATACCTTGTAATAGGGAATTTTACTAATGGCGTAGCTTTTTGGTATATAAGTATAAAAAAGGGAAAATGGTATTGATTTTCCATTGAAATCTATGATACTCCCAGAAAAAATTACTATATATTTTGAAAATATAGACCTTAATGAACATTTTGAAGCAATCGTGCTAAAAATCCGCAGAGCCGTTCCCGAGAAAAGTGGCTTCATCCCTAGTGGGCACAAAAAACCGTTGCTGATTTTTCCCATGGAAACTATGATACTCCCAGGAAAAATGACTATACATTTTGAAAATATAGACTTTAATGAACATTTTGAAGCAATTGTTCCAAAAAATCGCAGAGCCGTTCCCGAGAAAAGTGGCTTCATCCCTAGTGGGCACAAAAAACCGTTGCTGATTTTTCCCATGGAAACTATGATACTCCCAGGAAAAATGACTATATATTTTGAAAATATAGACCTTAATGAACATTTTGAAGCAATCGTGCTAAAAATCCGCAGAGCCGTTCCCGAGAAAAGTGGCTTCATCCCTAGTGGGCACAAAAAACCGTTGCTGATTTTTCCCATGGAAACTATGATACTCCCAGGAAAAATGACTATATATTTTGAAACTATAGACTTTAATGAACATTTTGAAGCAATCGTGCTAAAAATCCGCAGAGCCGTTCCCGAGAAAAGTGGCTTCATCCCTAGTGGCCACAAAAAACCGTTGCTGATTTTTCCCATGGAAACTATGATACTCCCAGGAAAAATGACTATACATTTTGAAAATATAGACTTTAATGAACATTTTGAAGCAATTGTTAAAAAAAATCGCAGAGCCGTTCCCGAGAAAAGTGGCTTCATCCCTAGTGGGCACAAAAAACCGTTGCTGATTTTTCCCATGGAAACTATGATACTCCCAGGAAAAATGACTATACATTTTGAAAATATAGACTTTAATGAACATTTTGAAGCAATTGTTCAAAAAAATCGCAGAGCCGTTCCCGAGAAAAGTGGCTTCATCCCTAGTGGGCACAAAAAACCGTTGCTGATTTTTCCCATGGAAACTATGATACTCCCAGGAAAAATGACTATATATTTTGAAAATATAGACTTTAATGAACATTTTGAAGCAATCGTGCTAAAAATCCGCAGAGCCGTTCTCGAGAAAAGTGGCTTCATCCCTAGTGGGCACAAAAAACCGTTGCTGATTTTTCCCATGGAAACTATGATACTCCCAGGAAAAATGACTATACATTTTAAAAATATAGACCTTAATGAACATTTTGAAGCAATCGTGCTAAAAATCCGCAGAGCCGTTCCCGAGAAAAGTGGCTTCATCCCTAGTGGGCACAAAAAACCGTTGCTGATTTTTCCCATGGAAACTATGATACTCCCAGGAAAAATGACTATATATTTTGAAACTATAGACTTTAATGAACATTTTGAAGCAATCGTGCTAAAAATCCGCAGAGCCGTTCCCGAGAAAAGTGGCTTCATCCCTAGTGGCCACAAAAAACCGTTGCTGATTTTTCCCATGGAAACTATGATACTCCCAGGAAAAATGACTATATATTTTGAAAATATAGACTGTAATGAATATTTTGAAGCAATCGTGCTAAAAAATCGCAGAGCCGTTCCCGAGAAAAGTGGCTTCATCCCTAGTGGGCACAAAAAACCGTTGCTGATTTTTCGCATGGAAACTATGATACTCCCAGGAAAAATGACTATATATTTTGAAAATATAGACTTTAATGAACATTTTGAAGCAATTGTTCCAAAAAATCGCATAGCCGTTTCCGAGAAAAAAGGATTTATCTGGAGTAGGCTCTTCATACACATTTACGACAAAACACAACTCTGATACAAAGCTGTTAAATTTAGTATGTAGTACTTTATTTAACACAAATATATCTTTTTACTTACCGTTTCTTATTGATGAAGTTCATTTGATTCAATTATTAAATTAATTTATAAAACTTTGCAGTTTCCTTTAAAAATTTACCAAAATTGTAAAAATTATTCTCTTAAATCTATGGAGTAGTTAAAGAAAAGTAGTCGAATTTGAAGTAGTTAGAGAAAAATATTCGAATTTGAGCCAGCATAAGAATAACAAATGTGTATGTTGATAAATAGTTCGACTAATAAAATTAATGTTCTTATTTCATTGTTACGAATATTTTTCAACAATTTGAAAACCCCTTTTTTAATTTAGAATTTAAAACTATACTAATAATTTTTTTGTTGGTTAAAAATCGCTATTTTGAAAAATTTCAATTATGCGACAACTTGTCAACACCCTTCTAGTAAATGTGGCAAAATTAAAATGCGGTTGATTTTTAATAAATTCAACCGCTTTCTATAAATATTACCACCACGCTAACATAGATCAATGGAAAAACTTAAGGGCAGCGGTAAGATTTATTTTATTTATTTATTTGTTGTAAAATAATATAAAACTTAACCACTCTTTTTAGAACCCGATAAAGAGTTAGGGAATAACTTCATAGACCAAAGTGTCTTCCTTTTTTGAAAACACAAGAACTTTAAAAACCTTGTAACTATTTTGCTAAACAAAAACAACAAAGTCTTAAGCTGATGGTATTGAAGCAGTGGCAAAGACTGCAAGACAGACTGAAAGGAATTTCAAGAGTTGATTATATAAAGGTAAATATATGAGCTAAGGAATTTAAAATAGAAATTACAATTTCAAATTATCTTTTATTTTCGTAGCTTAATTTATTTGGCAATAAATGTGATTCATCTATAATTTTACTCAAAGCAT
>CATIVE010000350.1:0-17129 GCA_949628195.1 Phasia obesa | reverse complement strand
AGCTTCCTTAGAGGGCGGCTTAGCTTCAATCACCAAAGGTCAACCTATACAGGTGGCACATGGTTCACAAATCACGCTTAGACATACGCACGGTCGTACGTGTTGGTTGCACTCACATCCACACGTTTATCCAGTGCGTTATCCCGACAAACGTGGTTCATCTCATCAGCAACAGGTGACATGTTATTCATTTAAAGATGTTAACAACTGGTGGATTGTAAAAAGACCAGAACGTGATGATTTGGTAGTGAGTGACGAACCCGATGCTATACGTCATGGTGACATTATTCAATTAGTGCATGGTATAACAAGTCGAGCTTTGAATTCACATGACGTTGCTGCACCCATGACGCCACAATGTCAAGAAGTCTCTTGTTATATTGACTATGAAATCAATATGGAAGGAGAGATTTTGTGGAGAGTTGATATTCTTAATAAAGATGCGGTAAATTGATATAAATATACTTAAAATATTGTAAATATTTGTTATTTCTCTTAAAATATATTTTTAAAGGAGGGACCAGTCTGGCATACTATTAAATCTGAAGTGCGTTTAATTCATGTTTCAACAGGAGCAGCTTTAAAGTTTACCGGACGTCAATTACCCGATTGGGGCTTTAATCAACATGAAGTTGCTGCCGATCGTATCATAGATCATAAAGATACCATATGGAATGTAGAAGAACATCGTTATACTAAAGGTAAACATTAATTATTTCTCATTTCTAAATGAATTGCATTCAGGAAATGGATCGTAAGGAGCCGGTTATTTTATATCAAACCATAATTATTTTTCTATTACTTTTAAATTTAATTTATGGCTTTAAAATTTGAAAAAAAATATGAATGATTTGAAAAAGTTTCCGCATTGAGTCGTGAAATAGAAATCAGGATAAATAAATGTATCTTCTATTTCTTTTAAAAGGTTTCTCAAAAGTAATAAAAAAGAAAAAACAATTTTTTTATTTTTAATAATCATAAATTTTAAAAGATTGTATTTTTAATGGGCTTTTCGGCCTAGACCTTGGACTTTTAATTACCCCACAAAAACCCAATATTGTTAAATGTACATTCAATTGAGGCGGAAAGAATTCTCGTATCATGTCGCGATATCGAGCATTAGAAACAGAATCATTCACTGCTTGACCAGCCCGAAATTCAATAAATTGTTTGTGGCAGGTTGTGAATGCATTTGTTTTTAGGCAATCACATGTGCGGAAATTTAGACGACTAATGTGAAAATGTGCTCTATCGATAATTATTTCATTACGTTTTTCAAAAATGAAAGCGAATTGCTTGTAGCGAAATGTTTAATTAGGATTGTTTTAGGGTTGACAACACTTAACTGCAGAAACGGCGACAAACTCAAATCTAGTGTGAATTTTGACACACTATTTACTAAAAACTTTAAAAATAAATAAATCAACAATTAAAAACAATATATGCAATGTACATATTTCGTTATTCTTAATTAAATATTTAAAATTTTATGTTTTCAGTCCACGATGAGCGTGAACGAGAAAAACAGTTATTGGCTGCTGAAATGATACCATCGAAACCGACAATGCTTACATTTTTCGACAAATTTTTCGAACTACAGTCGAAAATGCTATGGCATGGTCCTCAAATACAAGCTCATATGTATAGTTCTGAACCCTTGGAATGGCCTTTACTCTCTAAAGGTATAGCCTATTGGCTTGACAATAAATCCAATGGACAAATACATTTATTAGGCAACATACTGATATGGTATACCAGCACTCTCAGTGTTTTGCTTTATATGATGTTGGGTTTATTTTATATTTTACGTCGTCGACGTTTATGTTACGATATCGATGAATTGGAATGGCAGAAATTTGTATCTATCGGCCATATATTTTTCGTAGGCTATTTAATACATTATCTACCATATTTCTTTATGGAACGTACCCTATTTTTGCATCACTATTTTCCGGCACTTTTATTTAAACTTCAACTGCTTTGCTATGTTATCGACCATATAGACTATTTGTTGAGACGTTATTGCGGTTCGTCTTTATGGATGGCGCGATCTTATCGTTTGGGTGTTATAAGTTGGTTTGTGGCCGTTGTCTCTGTTTACATACGTTTCTTACCGCTGAGTTATGGACTGCAGAAGCTAACGGCTGAGGATGTTATACAATTACGTTGGAAAGATACTTGGGATTTTGTCATACAAAGGAATATAGTAGTCCACTGATCATTTAGTTTCAATATTTAATTTATGTAAAGTTTAAAAAAGAAATAATCAATTTATAATTAATTGCATTTAATATTTGTTATTTAAATTAAATTTAAGAAAAATATGTCTGTACACAAATTAATAAAAAATCTAAAAATACTTATAAATACAGTTTTAAAATAAACACATTTTTTTAATTATTTAAATTCACTCTTCCTAGACTTGTAGTACGTTTCTACAATACTTTTGGAGTGCTTAGGTTAAGTAGATCAATAAGACGCCTTTTCGCTATATACGACTATAAAAAAAGATCAAGTATTGCCAATAACCAATATACTTTATTATTTTCAAATAATCATTATCTTTTATTATATAGCATAATAAATCTGGATTTATGATGTTTTTAAAAATGTTTTAAGTCTGCTAACACTTTAACAAAAACAAAGATATAATTTTGGCATTTCTTTTGTAATTTCCACAACATTCATTTGCGACCCCATAAAGTATTCCGGATGCGTATAGGTAGGGAAGCCAATTTAACGATGTCCGTTTTTCTGATATTTTGTTCTCAACGACTTTTTCTTTCAACAATTTGAAAGAAAAAGCTCAGAGGACAAAGATCAACTCCGTTGAGGAGGTTTTTTGCAGAAAAAAACTATCGCTATCTATGTATATCTTTCTTTGGGACTCTTCGCATCTATCAATTGTGTATAGTGTTTAATTGTAAACATCATTCATTTAAGCAACTAATTCCGATAAATGCGAGAAATTTTATTAAATTCAACACAGGCCCATCCATCCATATTTAGTTGGTTGTAACCACTAACTAAAGCTTTTATGTTTTGTTTTTTATTTATTCATTACAACCTATACTATGTAAAAAACATCTTATCAGTCTTTAAATTTAAATGTTAAATATGTTGTACCAAATTCAACACGCACATATGTACATACCATTTTTATTTCAAACAAATTAACTTTTAACAAACACTTTCACATTATTATTTTATTAATTTATTTTCACCTCAAAAATAAAAAGCAAACCCACGTTGAACATAACTTAAGCCAATATCGGATCCAGGAGGAAAATCATTGCATAATTTTAGGTGTTTTTGAGAAGACCAAAAGTTAAAATTCTGAAAATTAAAAAGTAATATACAAAGGCAATTATTTAAAAAACTTCACTATACAAAAATTATATACATACATAAACTATACACATAGATTTGCTGCGAATTTTCTATATTCGTAACGATCTATGTAAAAAACAAATAAAAAAAACTTACTTTTTCAACTTCTTCCTCCAAGCCCGACATGCGATAATATACACATAGCGATGAAGAACGTTTTTCTTTTTGTAAAAATTCGGCCAGATAATTTAATAACGATGCATCCAAATTCAGGCAATAACTTACATCTAAATGTTTAAGTTTAGGACATAAATGTAAAATTTCCAAAATCATTAAAGCCTGTAAATTTTGAGCATGTCTTAGGCATAATATTTCTAAATGGTTGAAAGGGCAGCACAAATATTCTTCGTGTGATTTAAAATCATAATTACACAAAGCCAACAACTTAAGATTGGAGGGATTTAAATAATGAAAGTCAGAGTTCCAAGTATCGCTAACAGGTAAGAAGTGGAAATCAATTGCTAAACCTTGTAAAAGTGAACCTTTTTCTCGTAATATATGATAATATTCTTTAGTTTCGTAAATTTTATAATCGAATGTATCAATGTTTTGTATGCGCGACACATCAATATCCTGATCCAGCAGCACTTGTAAATGTTTAAGACGTGGCAGTTTAAGTACGTGTTCCATTACTGGTTTAAGAGAATTCAAATTCAATTTCAGCTCTTGCAAGTTAAGACATGCGGAAATTTCAGGCATTAACTCTAGGTGAGATACTTCAAATGTTCGCATATCTAACACTTTTAAATATTTAAGATTCAATAATATATCTTTAAGATACTTTTCCTGCATTTCATATACTTTTGTCTGTTCATCATACAAATGGAGTTCTTCTAAATATTTAAAATTCGTCAAATAGTGACCAGTTATCGGCACTGTAATGTGAAGATATTTCAAATTAGGCACTAACTTTGTTAAGGATTCCATATCCTCATCCTGGGGATAACAATCCATAATATCATCTTGAAAATCACATCTTTCAATGGCAGTGAAACAATCAATGCCGCATTCTTCCATTTCCTTAAGGAAAACATTCAAACACTCGTCTATTATTCGTAAAGTGTGAAACTCGTTTTTCATGGCTTTTAGAAAATATTCGAAGTCTTCATAGTTTGGTAACACAGTTGGCAGTTCGTTAAAATCTAAAATTTTATATTCAGTTTGACGTTTCCACAGCCCCACGATAATGCTACGAAAACGCCTGCAGCTTTTGGCAATTTGTATTTGGTTAGGTAAATCCCGTATCCTTTTGAATATGCACTCTAAGCAATCATCGTTTAAGTCGGTAACATTGACTGAGCCATTGTTATGTGCTTCTTCTAAAAATGTTATTGAACCGAAATATATTGTCATTATCTTTTTATACATTAAAAAACTCACCCTCAGTTTGTTGTTGTTCCATTATTTTTCATCCGATGTATTTTTTATCCGATAGAAAAAGTATATTTTTAAATAAATAAATTTATTTTAAGACGTATTTTGCTTTTCTGTTAATGTTTTTGTTTTCTCAATCTGTATGCAATCCCAGCTGTTTTTATTTAGAAAGACTATGCAAAAAGAAACGTCAAAAAGGTAACAAAGATATTAAAGCGGGAAATATTGATCGACGTGAAGAAAACGCATGAGAAGAAATCAAACTCTGAGGACTGGCAAACTTTTAACACAGAGTTGCAAAAAAAGTACTATTTTCCACATGTTTGACTGTAGAAGATGAAAAAATGTATGGGGAGGTAAGGAAAAAACATCTTAATTTAGATTTTATTTAATAACTTCGAAACTATGTCGCGCGCACATATCGCACTATATACAATCGATAGAGGGCTTAATTACGAATATAACGCGATATCAGTTGTTTCTTGAAAAACTTTCTGACAAAAGTTATTACGTAGCAAACTTTTTAAAACTAGAAAAAATCGTCAAAAGGTATTAAATTAGTTTTTCACTCATTACTCTAAAACTAAGTCGCGCGCACATATCGCACTATATACAATCGATAGAGGGCTTAAATACGATTCTAACGCGGTATCAGTTGTTTCTTGAAAAACTTTCTGACAAAAGTCATTACGTAGCAAACTTTTAAAAATTTGAAAAAATCGTCAGAAGATAATAAAATAATTTTTCACTCATTACTCTAAAACTAAGTCGCGCGCACATATCGCACTATATACAATCGATAGAGGGCTTAAATACGATTCTAACGCGGTATCAGTTGTTTCTTGAAAAACTTTCTGACAAAAGTTATTACATAGCAAACTTTTAAAAATTGGAAAAAATCGTCAAAAGATAATAAAATAATTTTTCACTCATTACTCTAAAACTAAGTCGCGCGCACATATCGCACTATATACAATCGATAGAGGGCTTAAATTTGATTCTAGCGCGGTATCAGTTGTTTCTTGAAAAACTTTCTGACAAAAGTCATTACGTAGCAAACTTTTAAAAATTTGAAAAAATCGTCAGAAGATAATAAAATAATTTTTCACTCATTACTCTAAAACTAAGTCGCGCGCACATATCGCACTATATACAATCGATAGAGGGCTTAAATACGATTCTAACGCGGTATCAGTTGTTTCTTGAAAAACTTTCTGAGAAAAGTTATTACGTAGCAAACTTTTAAAAATCAGAAAATTTTGACACCATATATTGAATTGGTTTTCAGTGTAAGTAATTTTTTTTGTTCCAATTCCGTTTGTTACATCATAGGTCTGGCAACACAAAATATTTTCTAGTTCGGTTTCGTAAGAAAAACACAAAACAGAAATGGAAAAAAGCCATTTAACCGATTTAGTAAAAGGCACAAAGCAAAATTGAAGCAAAAGTTTTATTTCATAAAAGAATTTAATTTATATAAAATTATAGTTGGTGGCTCTCAGCAGTAACAATTAGCTAGTTACTTGTATAAAAATATACATTTAAGCTGTTGGAGATCCATAAATCTTGCCTATTGATTTATTATTATGTCAATGTTAAAATACAAAATGTGTTTATACACATTATCTGCGAACCTAAAATGCGCAAATAAACACAGAATTTTAACTATAGCAACCAACAGGTGAAATTTGAGGTTTTACCACAAATTTGTTTTATAAACCATTTATACAACAAACAATTTTTTATGAACTTGTTTTTTTGTTCAACATACTAACTTTATTTATTTGCTACTTTCTACTTTTAGGGTATACTTGACCTTGGAAAGGTATTCTTATGGTCGGTCCACCAGGCACTGGTAAAACAATGCTGGCTAAAGCTGTGGCCACAGAATGCTGTACAACATTCTTCAATGTATCCTCGTCGACGCTCACCTCAAAATATCGAGTCAGAGAAAATGGTGCGTTTACTCTTTGAAATGGCACGATTTTACGCTCCCAGCACCATATTTATTGATGAAATCGATTTACTGTGTTCACGGCGTGGTTCAGAATCTGAACACGAAGCCTCGAGGCGTGTCAAATCAGAACTTCTGGTACAAATGGACGGTGTGGGAAGCGATGAAGCCAATAAAGTTGTAATGGTATTAGCGGCCACAAATTTCCCCTGGGATATTGATGAAGCGCTAAGACGTCGTTTAGAAAAACGTATTTATATACCGCTGCCGTCAGATGAGGGAGGGTTAAAAATTAATCTGAGGGAGGTTAAAGTTGATGATAGGTAGATTTAGGAGATATAGCAAAAAAAAAACTAGATGGTTATTCTGGAGCAGATATAACAAATGTGTGCAGGTATGTTGTCGGCTTGATTGGATGCATTGATTGGTTTAAAATTTATGTTTTTTGTATATAAAAGGAATGCCAGTATGATGTCAATGCGTCGCGAATTGCCGGCTTAACACCGGAAGAGATACGTCAGCTGGCTAAGGAAGAAGTCGATTTACCAGTATCAAATCAAGATTTTACAGAGGCCATAAGTCGTTGGTGCTAAAATACTCTTTTGAACTCATTTTCATGTGGTGTGGTATAACACTTTTTTGATTATGATTGTTTCTATTTTTAATTTGTTTTTTGCCCTTCCCCCTTCATTTGAATAATAAAGTTTTTATTTGCATATTTTTAACACGTTTCTTTTCTCATTTTTTAATAGATTTATCTAAGTAAGTTTGTGGTAAATATACTTATACATACATACATATACCCGTAACATATATATGATAGATAAAAATAACAAAATAAAACTAAAAAAGATTTACTAAAAAATAATGTTTTTTTCATACTTAGATCTGTTTTTAAGGCAAGGGTCAGAAACTTAAGATTTTACATTTTAAGATCGAGAATGTAAACTACTTTCAGATAGATGCAAAACCAAAATAAAGGTTATAAAGAAAACAGAAAAAAAGATTCACACATGTAGAGTACCGCACTCTGTTCAATATACATCTTTAAATGTACAAGGTTTTCATTTTTATACCCTTCACCACAGGTGGAAAGGGTATATACAAGTTTGTCATTCCGTGTGTAATTTCTACAATATTCATTTCCGACCCCATAAAGTATATATATTCTGGATCCTTATACATAGAGAAGTTGATTAAGCGATGTCCGTCTGTCCGTGTTAGTGTGGTAATGTCATTTGCCAAGGCACCAGAAGAGATACAAAAAATTTAAGCACACCAATCTGTCAGGCATAGTTTCGAAAATTTTGGTATTGCAATTCAGCAACATCGGATCATTCCTTTGGAGGCTACGGGCCAAAAACCACGCCCACCTATATTTTTTCAGGTTTTTTTTTAATTTTTTTCAGCTTTAACGATTCTGTTTTGCCTTTTTTTCTCAAATAAATATTAGACTGCGACAGGTAGATCGCAAAGAGTGCATGCAGATCTCGGGGGATCAATAACCCCCTGCGAGGGGCGAACCTAAAAATTAAAGGGTGTTTTGATAGTAGTGTGATTTGCATGAATAAGGCATACACTAAAAATATGTAAGCAGTAATTAAAACTTAGTTCGCTATATAAACAAGTATAAAAAACTAAACCTAAAAATTAAAGGGTGTTTCGATAGTAGTGTGATTTGCATGTAATTATAAGGCATACACTAAAAATATAATTAAAACTTAGTTCGCTATATAAACAAGTATAAAAAACTAAACCTAAAAATTAAAGGGTGTTTCGATAGTAGTGCGATTTGCATGTATAAGGCATACACTAAAAATATGTAAGCAGTAATTAAAACTTAGTTCGCTATATAAACAAGTATAAAAAACTAAACCTAAAAATTAAAGGGTGTTTCGATAGTAGTGCGATTTGCATGTATAAGGCATACACTAAAAATATGTAAGCAGTAATTAAAACTTAGTTCGCTATATAAACAAGTATAAAAAACTAAACCTAAAAATTAAAGGGTGTTTCGATAGTAGTGCGATTTGCATGTATAAGGCATACACTAAAAATATGTAAGCAGTAATTAAAACTTAGTTCGCTATATAAACAAGTATAAAAAACTAAACCTAAAAATTAAAGGGTGTTTCGATAGTAGTGCGATTTGCATGTATAAGGCATACACTAAAAATATGTAAGCAGTAATTAAAACTTAGTTCGCTATATAAACAAGTATAAAAAACTAAACCTAAAAATTAAAGGGTGTTTCGATAGTAGTGCGATTTGCATGTATAAGGCATACACTAAAAATATGTAAGCAGTAATTAAAACTTAGTTCGCTATATAAACAAGTATAAAAAACTAAACCTAAAAATTAAAGGGTGTTTGGATAGTAGTGTGATTTGCATGTATAAGGCATACACTAAAAATATGTAAGCAGTAATTAAAACTTAGTTCGCTATATAAACAAGTATAAAACTATATGTATAACTATGTCCACTATAACAAATAATAAAAATTAAAGGGTTTTCCGCCAGTGACGTGATTTGCATGTATAAAGCCTTATTTCTTAGACTCTTGAAATTTTGTACAGAAGATGTGTTGCCACGGCCGATATGACAATTACTAAAAATTAAGGGGTGTTCCGACTGTGACATGTTTTTCACTTATAGTGACTTATTTTTTAATCGCAATAATAATTTTTGTCAGAAAGTTTTTCAAGAAACAACTGATACCGCGTTAGATTCGTATTTAAGCCCTCTATCGATTGTATATAGTGCGATATGTGCGCGCGACTTAGTTTTAGAGTAATGAGTGAAAAACTTTTAATATCTTTTGACGATTTTTCTAGTTTTTAAAAATTTGCTACGTAATAATTTTTGTCAGAAAGTTTTTCAAGAAACAACTGATACCGCGCTAGAATCAAATTTAAGCCCTCTATCGATTGTATATAGTGCGATATGTGCGCGCGACTTAGTTTTAGAGTAATGAGTGAAAAACTTTTAATATCTTTTGACGATTTTTCTAGTTTTTAAAAATTTGCTACGTAATAATTTTTGTCAGAAAGTTTTTCAAGAAACAACTGATACCGCGCTAGAATCAAATTTAAGCCCTCTATCGATTGTATATAGTGCGATATGTGCGCGCGACTTAGTTTTAGAGTAATGAGTGAAAAACTTTTAATATCTTTTGACGATTTTTCTAGTTTTTAAAAATTTGCTACGTAATAATTTTTGTCAGAAAGTTTTTCAAGAAACAACTGATACCGCGTTAGATTCGTATTTAAGCCCTCTATCGATTGTATATAGTGCGATATGTGCGCGCGACTTAGTTTTAGAGTAATGAGTGAAAAACTTTTAATATCTTTTGACGATTTTTCTAGTTTTTAAAAATTTGCTACGTAATAATTTTTGTCAGAAAGTTTTTCAAGAAACAACTGATACCGCGTTAGATTCGTATTTAAGCCCTCTATGGATCGTATGTAGCGCGAAATGTGCGCGCGACATAGTTTTAGAGTAATGAGTGAAAAACTAATTTAATATATTTTGACGATTTTTTCTACTTTTCAAAAGTTTGCCACGTAATAAGTTTTGCCAGAAAGTTTTTCAAGAAACAATTTATACCATGTTTCTTTCGTATTTATGTCCCCTTTTCATCGCTGGTATCTCGCAATGTGCGATAAGTGCGGGCGACATAATTAAAGAAAAAACATAATGAAGGAAAAACTAATTTAATATATTTTTAAATGTTTATTTAATTTGTCAGGGCTGGTAAAGTTAGTGCATTTTGTAGTGTCACCTTCAACTTAATGATAATGCCAAACTTGAAAAAATGTAAATAATTTCCATTAATACTAATGGTTTTTTAATTTTTAAAAGGCATATTTTATAGAATATAAAAAGCAATATTTATGAAAATTAAAACTGGCCAATGATTACAAACAACTAAATAAATTTCGTTTTCCATCTCGGGATGTTTTTCATTTCTTCTTTCTGCTTCTTTACGAATCAGAATTAAAAAATTATTTGTGCTGCCAGACCTATAATGTAACAAACGGAAATGAAACAAAAAAAATTACTTACACTGACAAAATACTTTAATATATGTTTTGAACAAATTATCTGATTTTCAAAAGTTAACTACACAATAACTTTTGTCAGAAAGTTTTTCAAGAAACAACTGATACCGCGTTAGAATCATATTTAAGCCCTCTATCGAATGTATATAGTGCGATATGTGCGCGCGACTTAGTTTTAGAGTAATGAGTGAAAAATTATTTTAATATCTTTTGACGATTTTTTCTAGTTTTAAAAAGTTTGCTACGTAATAACTTTTGTCAGAAAGTTTTTCAAGAAATAACTGATACCGCGTTAGAATCGTATTTAAGCCCTCTATCAATTGTATATAGTGCGATATGTGCGCGCGGCATAGTTTCGAAGTAATGAGTGAAAAATTATTTTATTATCTTTTGACGATTTTTTCCAATTTTTAAAAGTTTGCTACGTAATAACTTTTCTCAGAAAGTTTTTCAAGAAACAACTGATACCGCGTTAGAATCGTATTTAAGCCCTCTATCAATTGTATATAGTGCGATATGTGCGCGCGACATAGTTTCGAAGTAATGAGTGAAAAATTATTTTATTATCTTTTGACGATTTTTTCCAATTTTTAAAAGTTTGCTACGTAATAACTTTTCTCAGAAAGTTTTTCAAGAAACAACTGATACCGCGTTAGAATCGTATTTAAGCCCTCTATCGATTGTATATAGTGCGATATGTGCGCGCGACTTAGTTTTAGAGTAATGAGTGAAAAATTATTTTACTATCTTTTGACGATTTTTTCCAATTTTTAAAAGTTTGCTACGTAATAACTTTTGTCAGAAAGTTTTTCAAGAAACAACTGATACCGCGTTAGAATCGTATTTAAGCCCTCTATCGATTGTATATAGTGCGATATGTGCGCGAGACTTAGTTTTAGAGTTATGAGTGAAAAACTAATTTAATACCTTTTGACGATTTTTTCTAGTTTTAAAAAGTTTGCTACGTAATAACTTTTGTCAGAAAGTTTTTCAAGAAACAACTGATACCGCGTTAGATTCGTATTTAAGCCCTCTATCAATTGTATATAGTGCGATATGTGCGCGCGACATAGTTTTGTTATTATTAACAAAATAATGTATCAAGAAGTTGTAACTAACTGATATTTTTTGCTCTAACTGGCTTATATATAACTAAACTGATTAAAGTGACAACCGTTAAATTTGATATTAGCACCTTAGAGGCTTTTAATTTCATTTTTTAATTTAAAAATCATTAATAGATTACTTAGATAAATCACATTATATAATGCGATTTTTTTTCATAATTTATTTTTAGGTAGCATATGTTACTAATACAGTCTCAAAAAAAAAACGTGCTCACATGTACACAACTTATAGTACGTTCCATGCAACTCTGCAAAAAGTTTGCCAAAACAAAAAAAAAGTTTGTCAAAAAGTTTGTTTTCTTCTCGGCGATGTGAAGAAAACATACTTTTTTTAACATACTTTTTGCAGAGTTGTATAAAGAAGTAGTTTCGTATTAAGAAAAAAAAGTATGTTTGGAAATAGTACTTTAGTAAAAAAAAGTAGGTAATATCTCATTTCTCATACATTCCTTTTACCAATAAATGCAGTTGCCAGATTAAAATTGCCATAAATTGTTAAAACAGATATATATATATTTTTTAATATTAGTAAAATGTTTTTTATTTTTAAATTAGTCAATTAAATTTAGATTAAAATGATATTCTAATAAAATTGTAAAAACTTAGTTTATTAAGAAAGTAGTAATATTTAATGATGTTTTATAAATTAATAGATAACAAAGAAGATAGTTTCAACATCCCATATAAAAATTTTAGACACGGTTAAAAATAGTGATTGATATGGTTTTGGTTTAATATATGTATATGTATTTTTTAATTTTGAAAACTAATCGCTTTCCGCAAATAATATCTGTGGAAACATTATTAGAATCTGTAGTACCTATTAAAATTTGTATAATGGAAAATTATATTGATGCGTTTTCTTTACAGAAGTCCATTACATGTTACTTTCTTTTTAAGGCCGGTCCGCAGCTCGACTGAATTTCAGTTTGCCATAAGAAGTGTGTGTAAAAAAACAGCCTGAAATTCAGGTTTGAAAATTTTCAGCCGACTTTTAGTTTGGTAGTACGAAGCTAAAAAGGAAACAACGGAATTTTTGACTATAATAGGGATGTTAAAACAAAAAATATACTTTTTCCTTCAACTCAAACAAATGTTTGAGTCGAATCACCAATGTTCAGGCAATTGTTTGGTAACGGAATTTATGACATTTCATTTTTTTTTACACTTTTAATATATTATTTTTTTTTTTTAAATTCTGTGTTGATGTAATGTTATTGTGTAAAATATACAATAACATTTTAAAAACACGACTACATTTATTTCTATGAACGACAACATAATGAATTTTAGTTTTGTAGAAATAAAGGCAAAGAAATCAAACCTGAAATTTCGTAGAGCTGCGTACTGGGCCTTAAATAGAATATGAGAGTATCATAAAATACTTCATTAATTTTGGAGGAATAAAGCATGAATATAGTATAGAGAAATATTGATTCCGAAAATAGTTATTTGGAAGCATTTTTTTATACTTTTTATTAAATTTTAAGAATTTTATAGCTTTTATTTTAAAAGAATAATTTTATTAAAGGTCAATACACAGCTCGCCTAAATTTCAGGTTTGAAATTTTTGCATTTAGTCGTCTAGAAATAAAAATCATGTAGTCATGTTTATAAAATTTAATTATATATTATATACAAAAAGATTGTAGTTATACCTAAATTAACAAGAAATATTATAAAATTGTAATAAATATAAAATGTCAAAAATTCCGTGACTAAAAATATAAGTACACACAATTTTTTACTATTACAGGGATGTTATAACAAAGTGTGTAGACTTTTTTCCATCAACTGAAACAAAAATTAATGTTCGGGCAATTGTTTGATAACAAAATTTTTTACATTTTATGCTTTTTACACTTTTTACAAAATATTGTATTCATTTTTGTGTTTATACAATGTTATTGTGTACAATACACAATAAAATTTTACCAACCGGTCCCACTGGCCCCGTCCATACATTAAAACTTTTGTATTGCAACTCTTGAATTTGTTGTGTAGCGAAGAAGAACGAATAGCAGCGGGTACAAATCTCCATGTACCTCAAACTCTGCTGCGACTCTCTCTTGTTGTTGTACGCTTTTGTCAATTTTTTTTTTGTCAGAAATAAAAATTTTAATCTATGGAGACGAAAGCAACTTGAAGAGAATTTAATGAAATTGCAGAAACAAAAATTACACGTACAGTGATTAAATCAATAATTGTTCCTATTTCTTTATCATATATAAATTTTTTGTACTCACAATTTAACTTGTTACTATATAGATAGCAAAATCAAAATTTATAACTATTATGTATGGTCCCGTTATTTTTTGTCTTTATGGATTAAATCCAAACTAAATAAGTAAAAAATCTAAAAAAATATTAAGTAATTAAAACTACTTAATAATGGCACCACAAGAAAATGAGTTATCCAAGGACATAAAAGACCTAATTATAAAATTTTACAAAGAAAATAACTCACAAATAAAAAAAAAAGTAGTGAACTATACAAAAGATTAAAGAAAAGTTAAATTCTGAACGCTCAACCAAGCAAACCTTGTTGTTTGTGCACCGAAAATAGAAGCGAAAATTAAAAACGATATTGGAAAATCCTATTCGTAGCTTTCTACACAAAGCCGGATACCATGGCCGAAGTATTAGACAAAACCTATTTATTAGCATAATGAACCAAATAGTATATTTCGTCAAATAATATGTACATATGTCAATCGAAAACATTCTGAAATACTGTATTTTTTTCTGGCGAAGCTAAAAAAATCATTTATGGGTCCGATACACGTGATAAAGTGTGGCGAAAGCCAATTCCAAGCTCGAACGAAAAAACATGACATTGTTAAGCATGGAGGTGGTTAGTTATTAGTTTGGGGCTGCATGTCGGTATTAGGAGTGGGGCAACTTGTTTATATTGATGAAAATATTGTATCTCAATATTTCCATCAATGGAGAAATATTTGTACCTCAATAATTTTAAAAGTAATTTTGAAAGAAAGTGCTTTACAATTAGGGCTAGGAAACTCCCTTATACTTCAAAAGAATAATGACCCGTAATATAGTCAAAGAATGGCTTTTGGGACATACTACCAAACGGAAAGTTGCTTGAAAAATATCAAGCCCAAACAAATTCTTAAAAAATATAAATACCAAACTAAGGCTAGCTTACAAGTATATAAGTATGTACGAGTACACAAAAAATTAAACTCAATTAAATACACAACAAATTAAGCAAAACATATAAAAACTAACATATTTTCATAATTTCGTATTTAGATAAGTTATGATAAGATGCATATGTATATCTGATTCGTGTAATATATCGTCTGATGAATAAAGTTTATTTTTTTATAAAAAAGCATAAACACGTATCATCAAGATAAAATTATGTATATGAGTTTGTTCTACCATTTGTTGTTAAAAAATAGGCATTAAGGCCATGATTTACTATCATACTCAGTCGTACGATTTGTCAAAAATTGCATGTGTGCTCAAAAAGTATGATAGTGTGGCTTAAAAGTGTATGTGTGCGACAGACTTTTTGACAGTCTGTACGATTTAATTATGATAGTGTGGCATCTACATCGCCAGACAGGATTCAAATAGATTATTTGTGATTGAATCGTACTCACTATTGCAGTTCTCTAAATAATTACTTTACATGGGGGCTCGTTCTAAAGGGCGTTTCACACTATAATTTCCCTTTTCATTTTTATAGTAATATTACGTAATTTATAAGAAAAATATGGAGGAAAAATTGAGCATAGTCATATAAAGGAGTCGTAAAGTAGATTTGGGTTGAGGAATACATACGCGCGTCATTGTCATTATCGCTTAAGCTCAATCAGGCCGTCCTTGTTGCTCGGTCTTCGAGTGGTTTGCGTCTCCTCTCGCACTGGGTGATTGGATTCCTCGAATGGCTGTGCTGCGGTACAGTTATTGGTGGGTGCATTAATCAGTCACGTGCAATCGTTCTGTTATCGTGTATAACCTCAATTATTTACAAAAGAACTACAAGAAAAAATTAACAAATAAATAAAATGCAACACAATGACAAAGAGAAATCTACAACAAGAACATTAAATAATTAAACTAAAAAAAAATTAGAACAACATTGTTTAAAATACGTCGTTTATAGACTTGACCAAAGGCTGCAAAAAACAACCAAGTGTTCAAGGCAGCCTTTAACCTTTTGGCACCAACATTGTTGCTCTGTATGAGCAACAACCAAGAAGAAGAAAAAAAGAATATAAGAAATTGCTTATTTTTAAAGACTCTTCTTTTGCAGTAACATTTTATAATTTTAAAATTTTTATCTGTGTTTTCCGCTTCTTTTTAACTGTCAGCATCTACTCAGTCATCTACTCTTATCAAAGATAGAAATGGTCTTAAAACGCCTATTCCTGACACTCTTTTCATATTAAACCCTTTCGATTCAACAATGTTACCCTAGGCTCTTCAGGTTGCTTTTATTTGAAGTATTAATTATTATTTAATAAAAGTCAGAACAGGGTAAAATAAAACACGTAATTTCAAAACGGTTATTGATTTGAAATTACGTGATTTTCAGAACAGGCCTGTATATATACTAATCTGAGGGTTATATTGTAAAATTTCAGAAATCTACATATTATAGTTCTCTAGGAACACGACTAAAATTTTTCACTATGTATGGGAGGTACCACACGACCAGTATTACATACTCGACAGCTATTTGTTAAACTATGCATATTAATAAGAGAGTATTTGCAAAAAATTTCAAGATTCTATCCACTACAGTTCCCAAGTAACACGATGATTAATAATTAGCTTGTATGGAAAGTGCCACGCCCACTTGAAATATCAAAAAATAAATACTCAATTATATATCTAACAACAACTCAATTATATATCTAAAAAAATTCGAGAAATATCGGTCCGCTAGTATAGGCGGCTTTCCGACAAACAAACACATTTTGTACTTTAATTTCTTCTTTCAATTTCTTTCTTGACCAAGCAGTTGCCAAAATCGTAATCTACGAGGAATTCTAAGAAGATTTATCCAACCATAGGTCTAAAATCAAAATCATACAAAACTAATTTTTATATTGTAGTATGATGAAAAAACCAAAACATTCTGGTTAAAACCCAGTACGCAGCTTTACGGAATTTCAGGTTTGATTTTTTCGCATTTATTTCTACATAACTAAAATTCATCATGTGGTCGTTTGTAGAAATAAAAATT
>CATIVE010000349.1:0-24214 GCA_949628195.1 Phasia obesa | reverse complement strand
CCGGGAAACGGAAAAAATATTCGTATTCCCGGGAAAAGTTCATAGTTTTATTAAAACATAAAAAAGAACGCAAATATCGACTAATATTAGTATTAACAGTTGATAAAACTTAAAAATAATTCAGGTGACAAAAATAACAAGATATAACAAATATTTGTAAATAATGAAAAAGTATTTAAATAATTATTTTTTTTTTTTTAATATGATTTTAGAACTGTTAGTGCGTTTAACAAATCACAGGAAATTCTTTTCCTTGTTTTTGTTGCGAAAGTCTCTCTTTAAATTTGCTTCCACTTAGTTAACAACAGAACTGCTAGTTGGTTGATCTACAGATTCGAGTGGCTTGAATAATCTGTTGCACAATTGTGCTAAATAAAGTTTTATGACATTTTTTGGCACATTAGCAATTTTACTGCAATTTTAAATACTTAAGTATTGCAAACGTTTTATCATCCCTTGGTTCATTTATTTTTCTTTTTAGCCGTCGTTTTTGAAAGAGTCGAATTAATAGCCAAAAGCTGCTAGTAGAGGGTCTGAATAATAACATGTGCTATTAACAAATTTGTGCCCCTGTGGCTCAAGGCCTCTACTGAAAATTAAAGGGCCACTAAATTTTATAAAATCTGAACATATTCTTCAACCCACAACTCTGCACAATTGAAATCTATCAGAGTTTTTTAATGCGTTCTACGATTTAAGAAACGATACTTATCTTGTTTTAACATCATGAATTAAACTCGACTCTTTGCCATATTCTTGTTTCTTATATTTCTCGAGACAGTCTGTTTTTAGAGGACTCTTTTTTAAATAGTTTTACACTTTTTCTAGCACGATCTATAGCATATTTGTAAGTTTCTAAAAATAGGTATTACAATTTTAAAAATGATTGTGTTTTATTCAGCACAATAGCGATCAAATATTTGTGTGATAGCAAAATAAATGCTTATTTAAAAATAAGAACCACTGAATTTTCTTTAAAGTTCCCGGGCGGGAATATAAGTCAAGTGCGAGGTTAGACTCACACACGTAGGGTTCCGTACTATGTTTAGTACACCTTTAAAAATTCAAGCTGTTAATATTTTCATGTCTTATGAGTCACATTTCAAGAGTCTAATTATTACGGTTCAAAAAATAAGGCTATTTACATACAAATCATGTCTCTTTAATTTCGTTATTTGCTATAGCGGCCATGGCAATTCTCTTTCTATGAATATATCAAGAGTCTAGCTATTACTATTAAAAAAATAAGCTAATATAAGTGAACAACATGTCGTTGTCAGAAAACACTATAATTTTTAGTAATTGTCATAACGGACATGGAAACTAGGTTCAAAAAACATGTCGTTATACATGCAAAAAACGTCACTGTCGGAAAACGCTTTAAATTTTTATTGTTTTTATAGGGGTCATAGTAATACACCTCCTGTATAAATTTCAAGAGTCTACCTATTATTTATTTTTTATTTATTTATTGTAGTCAATGGATGTTAATCCTTACAGACTATTACATAAAAACTTAAATTAGTAGAGATTTTATTATATTAGACAGTATTTAAAATTACAATTAAATTTCTTTTAATTATATTTAAATTTACAGAGAAATCAATATTTTTATAAAAATTATTGAATTGATTGCATAATCGCACAAGTGGATCAGCCATAGCGTAATTCGTACTACAATTTTGGACAAAAAGAGGAATAAAGTTACGCACATTACGACATGGAACATTAAATTTAATATTGGACAACAGAAATTCACAACATAGTACTTAACATAAAAGAAACATTTAACATAATACGACGACTTTTTAGAGTCGGAAGTTTAATTAAAGCAAGCCTACTAGTATATGAAGGAAACCTCACATCGTCACGCCAATTTAAACCACGTAAGCAGAACAGCAAAAATTGTTTTTGAACAGATTCAAGAAGTTGGCAATGTACGTTATAATAAAATTCTTTTGACCAGCGCTTAATAAATGCAAGAACACCTCGAGCCTTGTTGACAGTCGTTGTAATATTAGATATAAAATTATGTTTAGGATCCAGCAAAATTCCAAGGTCCAAAAATGAATCAACTACCTCCAACTCATGTTCTCATTAATACATGTGAGGAGTTTATAACACGGGGAAGATCATTAATAAAAATAGAAAAAAGAATAGGTCTCAGGTGACTTCCCTGGGGAACACCGGACAAAACAGCAATACATTTTGGTGAACGATTATTAAAACGAACAGTTTGACTACGGCATGTTAAATACGACTGCAACCAATTAAGGCTAATGAGGGTAACACCAAGCATATTTAGTTTCATCAGGAGAAGCTTGTGATTGACCTTATCAAATGCTTTGCTAAAATCTGTATATACAGCATCAGTTTGTTTCTTTTCAATAAAAGCAGAGTTAATTAAGGAGGTTAGTTGAAGAACATTTGTAGTAGTTGAACAACCCTTTCTGAGGCCGTGTTGATTGGATGATAAAATAGAAGAAAATTGATGACAGAAGTAATCATCAACAATTTTTTCACACAATTTTGGAATGGCACTTAGTTTAGCTATTCCCCTGTAGTTCGTGATTTCAAACTTATTACCAGATTTTTATAATAGAAATGTTGAATAAAAATGTTAACGGAGTAGCTATTAACTCTGCGCAACGGTTTAAAATACAGCTTGGTACACCACCAGGGCCATGGTTAAATGACATCTTCAATTTCTTCAAGTTATATACAACTTCAGTCAAATTTAATGTTGGAAGACAAATGTTGTTGTTAGAATGGCTAATGTATGGATATTCATTTTTATCATTAAATTGATCGTTGGAGTAAGTACTGGCAAAAAAGTCAGCAAACATGTTGGAAATAATACTTTCATCACTAGATTCACATCCACAAAACTTCATTACAGAGGGATAGCCGCTAGATTTTCTTTTCGAGTTTACAAAAGTAGAAAATAATTTCGGATCACGAGTAAATTTTTTTTCCTGCCATTGATATAATTGTTATATAGCCAACGATTAAAAGAGTTATATTCAGCACGGCAAACTGCATATTTTTCGTAATCTATTGTCAGACCAGACTTCTTAAATTTTTTATAACTTTTATTTTTTAAGTTTTTTAACCTTGAGAGTTCCTTAGAATTCCATGGTGGACCAACTGTCGTTTTAATTTTTATTTTAGGTACACAAACTTCAAAATAAGAATATATTTTACTATAAAACTTAGTAATTATTATGTCAATACGCGAGGCACAACAAGTAGTTCTTAACAGATCATTTAATTTAGTGTAATTGGTTTTCTTAAAGCAATAAATTTTATCAGCATTATAATGATTGGAGACAAATTGAGATGGTATTGAGATGCTTAATTCGATAGTTGGGTGGTACCGCTCTTCTGGCAAACAAACAGGCTCAGTGCGATTTAAGGAACAGTCATCTGGATCATTGGTGAATATCAGATCAAGCAAATTTCCACTGTCATTATACACATGATTCAATTCATAAAGACTCAAATCAAACATTTCATTCAAGAAGTCATCATAAGAACTTCTATTTTTTACCGGGATAAGAAGCAGCCGGATTACGTATCCACGAAATGAAGGGGAGATTAAAATTTAATTTGAATTAAAGTACAATAAATTCATCAAAAATAACAAATTCTGAATGGCTTTCATTTCAAAATCTCAATTACATTCGATTCAAAATATGAAATTAATTAAAAATTGAATGCATTCAAATCAACGAGGAATTAAAATTATGAAATGGTAATTCATTTTATGTGCTTATTTCGTGAATGGTAACACTTAGCTCATGTCTGATTTGACAGATAATTAGTTTTATCCTTCCGCTGAACGAATATGGTTGAACAACGCTGGGAAATATTGGGTCTCATGCATAAAACGTGAGCTTGAGCTCGGACTCGATTTTTTGAGTAAAAGGTGCTTGTCGTATGCATAATAAAATTTGAAGTATTTGCTTTTACTTACAGCTCACGTTTGATCTCGTCGTGCTCAGTTTGAACTAAGTGAGATGAGCTTGAGCTCATTTTCATATGCATAAAAAAAGCTTTTGCTTTCTTTTGTGAGCTCTTGCTCAAATTTTGTTGAGCCTGCCTTATAATTGACTCGCGTACACTAAAAAGGAATCATGGCTGAATATTTTGTGCCACAAAGAAATACAAAATGTTATCAACAGCGTTAAACAAATTTAGCAAGTGAGGATACAAATTAAATACAGGTTTGTATTCTTAATTATTAATTTTTTTGTATAATTAATAATAAAATGATAAATACATAGGTTTGATGATAGTAGCATCTGCTGGTTGGCTAATTATTTTTTTGGGGGTTAAGAAGAAGCAAGATTGATAAAATTCGACTGTTTTTAAGATTTTGTTCAGATCCTGGATTCCAAAATGGTATAGCCACAGATATTGGAGTCCATCAATTAACTGTGTCGCGAACTATTGCGGAAGTTCTGAAACTTATATCTGCCAAAGCAAGCGAGAGCTTTCCATTTGCAATTGGAGTGATTGATTGAACTCATATAAAAATTAAAAAGACCAACAAATCAAAGCGATAAGTATATTTGTAGAAAAGGCTTGCACTCTATAAATGTGCAGGCAACTTGTGATGGAAAATAACTTTTTACAAGCGTTGACATATCTTAGCCTGGTTCAGTTCATGACTCACGCATCTTACGAAACAGCGTGGTCTGTAGAATAACGCAAAATGCAACGAACGATGCATTACTTCTCGGGGATGAGGGCTATGGAATACGCCCATGGCTAATGACACCTTTCCGAAACCCAACAACTGACATAGAAAAAGCATTCAACAAAGTGTTTACAAGAGAACGTGTCATTATAGTACGGTGTTTTGGACAATTAAAGCAGAGATTTTCGATACTTCAATACAAAATTCGGGTATCGACAGAGCTATCGCCCCACGTAATAGCCAGTTGTTTCATTTTGCATAACATAGCTAAATTTTTAAATTTTTATCAATGACGATTACAACAATACTGATATATGGCAATTAGGAAATGATATCGAACAACAAACAGCAAGAAATTCTGATTCTACTTCACTTACACTTGACGGCATGTTTGCATTTCAATAACAATTAGACGTTTGATCTCCCTTTGCTCAAGTAATTGCAATTGGTTTGAACTTATTTTTATGCATACAAAATTGAGCAAAAGCTGTTGCTGTTTGATTGAACTCGACTTACGAGCAATTGCTCACCTGCCTCAACTCAGCGCTTTTACTCATTTTTATGCATGAGGCCCATTGACTGACATTGACTGAAGATGCCGATTTTGCCAAAAAAAAATCATCTTTTCAGATGAAGCTCATTTTGATCTTGGCGATCGTTATCGGGGCATGTTGAACGAACTTTTGTTCACATAAATTGAAGAGGAGGATATTGGCAACATTTGGTTTCAACAGGACGACGCTACCTGCCAAACAGCCGAAGCTACACTCGATGTTTTGCGACCTGTTTTTGAAGATCGCATATTAGCCGCAGAGCTGATGTCGTTTGGCCAGCTCGGAGCTGCGATTTGACATCGTTGGATTATTGTTTGTGGGATGCCGTCAAAGATAAGTGTTACGCCGACAAGCCAGAGACAATTGACGCTTTAAAGGACAATATTCGTGAAGCCATGGTGAAATACAGCTGCTCACAATAGATAATGTGCTTAAAAATTGGACCGATCGTGTAGGCTACTGCATGGCCAGCCGAGGCAGCCATTTGAATGAAATTATTTTCCATTATTAACCGGAAGGATTGTACTTTTAAATAAAAAAATAAATTTGAGAAAATATTTAGTAGTTTTTTTTTATAGCATTTTCAAAAAAAAAAAAAAAAAAAAAAAAAAAAGGTTATTTGGCGGACCCGTTATTATTTAACATGAGACAGCGTTGCCACAAAGAAAAATATTTTCCTACCAAAGTCATTCCTAAAATCTACCAAGACCTACCGAAACTTAAAAAAATATCAAAGTTTGTTTAGCATAAATTAAGTGTATCCTTTATTTTGTCAACTACACAAACTCCTTTGCTTTGCTTTTATAGTCATTTACTACGTTTTCTTTCGCTCATTTCAGAATTCTTAAACTTATACATTTTTTCAATTGTTTTAGTAAACTACATATATAGAACTTTTAAGTACTTTTTTGTAAAATAATAAAAATTGACGAACATTTTTTACTACCAAAACCGAACAAACCAAATAAACTACCAAATCGTTCATATAAAAGGAAAACTACCAATTTTAGTCTGATCGGACCAAAGTGGCATCGCTGACTTCAGCAGCGATTGAGCCTTTTCCATTTCGAAGGTGATCTTACGATCTTTACGTTGTAGTTTTTTATTTGTAGTTTTCCTCGTCTTCTTGTAGAGATGCATTGATAGTTCAAAAAATATTAACACATTTCAATTGCTCTAACAAGTAAAAATGCTTGATTGCACAAAAAGCGTATTCCTCTAAATTTTTGATATAAAAATATTTCGCAAAACTTAAATTTTACAAATGAAATCTAAGCCCAAATGATTTTGAATCGTGTCAAATGGAATAAAATCGTGTAAAAAAAATATTTTTTTATTTTCAAACCGTGTTAAATCAAAACCGTGTAAAACAGAATTGGGTGTATGTTTGTTTGTGTGTTTTCATTCTTTTTAGTGTTTCTTATAATATTTTTAAATTTTATTTTGTCATTCGATTTCAGTGTAATAAAAAAAACTTCATATCATATATCCTTGGTCATTTACCCCTCAAAAGGGCATTGTACATTATAAGATAAAAATTTTTTTAATTATTATTGTTGATGGATAAAAACGATAATAAAACGGGGTAAATTCATAAATTCTAAATTTATGTTTACAGACTTACCCAATGGCTTATTACTCATGTTGTTAAGAACAGAATGATTTGATTCTATAGATGAATGTATAAGTGGCCATTTCAGAGGTCCAGGAGGTTGACTGCGTAGTTGAGATTTTTGTTGAGGAGAAACTTGTGGACTGCCATTTGCAATTGACGCAATCTGATGCTGCTGTTGGTTTATATACTGAAAATTTCCTCCGCCAAGTATCATTCTAGGCTGGTTTGAATGCTGATACGACATCTGTTGAGAAAGCAAATTTAATTGATTTCATTTAATTTTTTTGTCATTACAGTTAATAATTAGCAGGCGATAGACCCAACTACTATATATTTACCTGGGCATGAGTTGAAATTTTTAGATGAGACTGTTGAAGATGCGGCTGCGTTTGTTGTGGTGAGGAAGTAGTAATGGTTGTGGTCTGTGTAGAGCTAGTAATGCTTTCTTTCTCAGCAGTCATTTTACGTAAAACCGAAGTTGGCGTAAAAGCCAAAGGAGTGGGAGAATTAATATGCCGTGATGATTGTTGATGTCCTTGCTGAGACATTGTAGAGTTGGAGTTGAGTGACTGTTGCTGGTGCTGTTGACTGATATTTTCTGGTTCAAGTTCATGTTGCTTAGGAATTCCTTGCCGTCTTCTTAATGTTTCATGTTGTTCCATTTCTAACTTTTTCTTAAACAGTGCATTTTGCATGATTGCTTGAGTATGCATCTGCAGTTCCCGTTGAGTTGGCATATCTTTAAAAGTGCATAAATCTATATTAGAACTATATAAATAAAACACCTTTTTAACTTACGCAGCGTGGAGTCTTCATGGAGATGCGATCGTAACAACGAGGAAATTGGTGGATGCAGTTGTTGATCAGATGAAACGCTTTCATTTGGTAAAACTGGGTTTTGTTTTTGTGCAGGAACTACCTGAGAAGATATTGGTACAATAACACTACCACTTGTTTGAATAGAAGCAACATTAATTGATGAAACTAACGGTGTACCACAACGCGATCTATCCTTAAATGCGCCACTAGTTGGTGTCTCGTTTACAATGTTAACGTTATTTAATTTATTCAACTCGTGCTCCAGAAGATTAAGCGACACTTCACCTCGTGCTAAAGCTAACAACAAAAACAAAATCAACAAAACAGAACTTTTAACAAAGTTTAATATAAATCTGAATAGAAAGTTAAGATTTTTTCTCAATGAAAGTACATACGAGTACATATCGCTCCTTTATTGCAACGTAGTCATATCTCAAAAAAAATCAAATTTAGCAAAACGCAATTTAAGTTTTAAAAATGTAAACACTGCTATCTCATTGCGTAATATATATTCGCTATAATATCGGTTCAGATTGAGATATAAGGCAAACATTTTTTTTACATATAAAAAATCTATCAAGGAGTTATTTTGCTTAAGTAACTTCAAATTTGTGTTTTTTCGAGATATGACTACGTTGCAATAAAGGAGCGACATGTACTTGAACTTTCAATAGACCTTGCAAAGCGTTTACAAAGTTTTATAATTTATATGTACATTTTTTTGTTAAGAACTTTTTATCAAATCCTCTTCTTTGGTGTTGGCTCCTTTTACTTTTGGCAGAACCTGTCTATAAAAATCATATCAACAGTTAAATTTTACTTATAAAAAGCGACATATGAAGTTTGAGGGTTTCCCACAAATCTACCGTGCTGCATACCAACCCTCACTTTGCGCCAAAAAAAAATTAAAAAACTAGTGTCAAGAAAGAGACAAATATAGTACCCAATTTATACGAAAATGGGAATGTAAACAATACAAAAATTAAAAATTGTGAAATTCTATTAAAACCAAAGAAAGAAATTTGTTAAAATTAAAACCAATAATAATTAAAATAAATAAAAATTTGTGCTCTCCTCTTTGGTGGTGTTAAATTTAATAAAAGTAAAAAAGCAATTGGAAAAAAAACAAAGTTGGCGTTTTTATGCTTTCATCCCTTGTTTTTACCTTTATGCGACTGAAAGTAGAACAAAAGAGAAGTCAGAAAAAGGCACTAGTTTGAGAAAGAGACGGATAGAATTCATATTTTTTGTCGCCCTGTTTCTTCAGCGTGTCACCTACCTCTGGATTCTCTTTGGCGTAGCAGTAACACTTGATGTTAAAAAAGCTTTTAACTCAGCAAATCGGAAGATTACAGTTAATTATTTTATAGAAATACCTTGGAATTTTATATGAATTTTATTTAAACTATTTTTAAATGAATAAATTAATTATTTAGGCTTAAGTTCTTAATTATCTACATACAGTGTTGTGCAGAACAAAACAGCATAGATCTCATAATAAACACATATTTTATTATTTAGATTTCATTTTACAAAAACATATTTCATTAATTTATTTCATGTTTTTTAGGTAAATTAAAAATACAAAAAAACTTAACAAATTAAATTAAGAATTTTTATTTTTAAGAAAATAAACAAAAACTGATTTTTCCTTCTTATTAAAGTGTGCAAATCAAAAGCAACAAATTCAATACTTCGTGTATGATCCTTTGTTTTTTATAACAGCCGCACATCTAAGGGGCATTGATGCAATTATGTTTGCTATTGTACTGTTCGGAATTTCTTCCCAATCAGATTTCAGTTCTTGGAACAGCTCGGTTTTATTTTTGGATCTTTTTCTGGCTACTTTTTTTTTCAATATCCCAAAAAGGTTTTCCTTGATTGTACGGCCCAATCACCCGACCCATTGTCTTTAATGAAATCTTTGACCAACGTCGATGTGTGTTTCGGATCGTTATCGTGTTGAAACACCCATCGAAGTGGCATATTCCACTCGGCATGTGGCAACATTTGG
Source organism: Phasia obesa (assembly GCA_949628195.1). Lineage (NCBI taxonomy): Eukaryota > Metazoa > Arthropoda > Insecta > Diptera > Tachinidae > Phasia > Phasia obesa. The sequence continues at coordinate 14,510 of CATIVE010000349.1, read as the reverse complement.
GTCTCAAGGATATCTATGTACTTGAAGCGGTCCATTATTCCATCAATTTGAGAGAAGGGACCCACCCCATCAGCTGAAAAACAAGTCTAGACCATTACACTGCCCTCTCCGTGTTTTACAGACACTTTGCAGTTGCGGGATTCAAGACGTTTACCCGGCAGTCTACGAACTGTGCACATGCCATCAGAATTAATTAAATTAAACTTCGATTCATCGCTAAATAAAACTGTTTACCACTTTTGAGGATCAAGAGTAAATCAAAAGTAAATAAATCAACGAAAATTCATTAAAAACTATCACGTAAAAAATTATTGTTTTGAAATATTGCCTTTGCTGTTTATGTTTTTTGTTAGCAATGGTTTTTTGCATGGTCGATAACTTTTCAAATTGTTTCAAATTGCCCGTCTTCTAATAGTGCTGGCCTCAACTTTGAAATTTAGGACTCGAGTGACCTCTTTGGAGGTTGCAAATGGATTTTTTTTTTGAAAAAACGACAAATTTTTCTATCTTCTCGCTCAGTGGTTTTTCGTGGGACTCCTCCTAAATGTTTGGTTTCAACGCTTCTCGTCGATTTGTACTTTTGTAATAATCTGCATACGATAGATCGGTTGATATTGTATTTTTTGGCAATATCGGTTTGCCTTTCACCTCTATTAAAATCATTTATTCGTAATTTAAATTCTTATATTATTTCTAGCCATTATTTAGTAAGTGATTTGGTATACAGATTATGAATAACTGATCGAAAACTTCATTCATTAACTTTTCAAATTGTTCAAAATCTTCCAAAAAGAATTTCATGAATGGAAAAAAACCGTTATTTTAAAAAAATCATAAAAAAATTTTAGTCTTGATTTTAGATTTGTTGCCTTTGTTATGCACACTTTCTTTTGAAGGTCAACGAGTTTTATTATTGTTTTTAACATTAAATTCTTATAGATTTGAATAATATTTTTGCTAAAAATAATTAACCATAAGAGAGTGAAAAATATAAAAAAACTCTTAAAATAAGAAGAATAGAAATTGCAAATTGTAGCTTCATATGCACTTTGTTGCTTTTGTTCTGCACTGTATATAAAAAAAGTTGCATTGTGTTAGAAATTGATGTTCTCTGGAATGCGTGAACCGATTTTGTTTCTGCAAAGTTTATATGAAAGGTGGCGTCAATACCAAGGTTTTTATGTACAAACGGTCTCTGTATGTGTATTGGTTCATGAGTTATAGCTGGAATAGTTGGCGTGGTACCCCCCCATACAAAGTAAAAAATTATTATCGTGTTCCTGGCGAACTGCAATAGATAGCGCCTTGAAACTTTGCAAGAGTAGCCTTTGTGCTAAGGCGCATAGTCTGCCAAAACACAGAATGAATTGGGACAGTGGGCGTGGTACCTCCCATACAAAGTGAAAAATTATTATTTTGTATATAGAGAACTATAATAGGTATGGTCTTCAAAGTGGGTACAAGTAAACCCCATACCCATGCGGATACTCTAGAAAAACATAGGCTGAAATGGGACAGTGAGCGTGGTACCTCCCATACAAAGTAAAAAATTATTATCCTGTATCTAGAGAACTGCAATAGGTAGACCCTTGGAATTTTGCATTAGTAACCCCCATATTAAGATACATTGTGTAGAGAAATACTGACTGAATTTGAATGGAGGGCGTGGTATAATATACAAAGTAAAATTTCTCATATCCTATTTCTTTGATAAGTTTGTTTAAATAGAAAATTTATAACAATTGAAACTACTTAGAAGATAGATACGAAGAGTGCTGATGACGGACGTAGCTGTCTAGAAAATGCATTCCACTCTGCTGGTGTCTTATTTTTTCTTTATCTCTTTATAATTAAGAACTTAAGCCTAAATAATTAATTTATTAATTTAAGTATCCTTACGCAAAAAAGAAGAAATGAAAAGAAGCATTTGAAAGAAAAGAAATCAATAGGAGTGTTATAAATGGCTATCGTTCTTAATCAAACAAATACACTACGAAAACTGTGGAGCTGTGAGAAGAAAAACAAAAACTCAATTAAAACAGGTACTAATTAAGAGGGGAACAGTAAAAAAATTATTTCTATAGGAATAAGAAAATAGTCAACAAGATCGCTAGTTTATATCAAAATTTGTTTTGTTTGTTTGCTTCAAGAATAAAAGTGGAACTCAAGAACCCCAATTATTTATCTCCTTCAAAAATAAAAGTGAAAATCAAAAAATACAATTTATTTTAGTGGTTCAAAAATGCAACAAAGACCAAACACTTCAACGAAACAACTCCAAAATTTCTAAAAAACAACATTGCTAAAAACCTTTACAATATTAGGAACTCCAATCAATACCAAAAAACGTGGATACAACTTCAACAGGATTATATTTTTAATTTAAGGTGTATACAAAAAATATCTATTTTGGTATTGATAATTTAAAAAAAAGAGATGAAAACTTTTGAAACCAAGTATATTTTAAAACAAATTCTTAAATCTTAGAGTTGTAAAACTGAATCAAATAAAAGAAATAGACCAACTTATTGCGACACATTGCGCGTATCCGGAAAATAATTCGTGACAATTCCAATCCATTCGAACCACCAAAGACTGAGTAAGAATTTATTTTGAAATGAACAGTCTTAATTACATTATATGTACATACATACAATATATATAATATTTACATACTATTTTTACATTTGTATCAAATTTTTTGTAGAAACCAGGATGTTTTGCCATTCCGCCGATTCTAAAACTCTGTAACGCACTAAGATTTTAACCTCATGGAAGCTTTCAAAGAATTAGAGGCAATGATTTTAACATTGGGGTTTCGCAACTAGGTGTATGCTGCATATTGTTAGTTCAAAATTTTAACTTTCCCCGGCCAATATCTGGATTTAGTTGCATCACCTCTACGAGGTTTTCCATCTGCTTTTAATTTGAAATATTTTAAGTTGTGGTTATAAACGCCTAGCAAAAATAATAAAATATAAAAACTTACAAATCCTTCTACATTGTAATTTTTCAACTTGATGCGACAATAAAACAACAGTTAAGAAGCAGTTGTAAGAAGATGTGCGTAGCAACACATGTTGTAAACGATAATCGCTGTAAATTTTCATAGACCACTAAAATTGTGACACATGTGATAAGTGTTGTAAATTGTAATCGTAATTTCAAATATACAACACTAAAATAATTAATGTTGTGAACGATAATCGCGGCTATAGTTTTCTAATGCCTTAAAAAATTTAATATTTGAATTTTTAATAAAAAACGCTAGGATTATACCTAATAAATATTTAAATAAATCAGTCAAGTGCGAGTTAGTCTCACACACGTAGGGTTCCGTACTATGTTTAGTACGCCTTTAAAAACTGAAGTTGTAATTTTTTCATGTCTTATGGTGCATGATTTATTTTTAAAATTAAATTCATATTCGCGAAATTTTCATCTCTATTGGAACATCCTTTAAATTTTAGGAATTGTTGTTACGGTCATGGCAATACATTTTCTATAAAAATATCAGTCCTACCTATTGCGGTTCAAAAAATAAGGTAATATACGTGAAAAACATTTCACTGATGGATCACCCTTTAGTAATTAGTAATTGTTACAGCCGAAGTAAACATCTACTGTAAACAATTCAAGAGTCTACCTATTACGGTTAAAAAATAATGCTATTTAAGTAAAAATTATGTCTCTGTCGGCACACCCTTTAATTTTGTTATTTGTTATAACGGCCATGGAAATTCTTTTTCTATGAATATAAGTCACTATAAGTCACTATACGTGAAAAACATGTCATTGTCAGAACACCCTTTAATTTTAATTATTTGTTATAGTTTCCATAGTAATAAACCTCCTATAAAAACTTCAAGAGTCTGCTTATTATCGCTCAAAACTTAGTCCCTAAACACGCAAAGCACGTCACTCTCGGAACACCCTTTAATTTTAAGGTTTAATTTTATATACTTGTTTAGAAAGCGAACATAAAGTTAATTACTGTCTGCAAATTTTAAGTGGTTGCCTCCTATAGCTCAAGTAATAAAGACCTAAAGGCAAATAACACCTCACTTTCGGAACACCCGATAAGTTTTAGTATTTATTGCTATAGTGGCCACAGTTATACACCTTCAGTGAAAATTTCAACAGTCTACCTATTATGGTTTAAAACTTAGGCCTTATACAAGCAAATCACACCACTATCGGAACGCTCTTTAATTTTTAGGTTTATTTTTTTAGACTTGTTTATAAAGCGAACTAAGTTTTAATTACTCTTTGTAAATTTTTAGTGTATGCCTCCTGCAGTTCAAGAAAAAAACACACATTCGTGAATAACACCTCTCTATCGGAACACCCTATAAGTTTTAATATTTGTTGTTATAGCGGCCGCAGTTATACACCTTCTGTGAAAAGTTCAAGAGTCTACCTACCTTTAATTTTTAGGTTTTTTATACTTGTTTATATAGCGAACGAAGTTTTAATTACTGTTTTTAAATCTTGAGTCTATGCCTCTTACAGTTCAAGAAATAAACACATATTCGTCAATAACACCTCTCTATTGGAACACCCTATAAGTTTTAGCATTTGATAATATAGGCCACAGCTATACACCTTCTGTAAAAATTTCTGGCGTCTACCTATTACGGTTCCAGAGATAAAAGGCGCTGACAGACGGCCAGACGGACAGACATTGTAGCGAAAACAATAGGGTTTCGTTTTTACCCTTTGGGCACGGAACCCTAAAAACGACAATAAAGACTATCAAAGCACGTAAAACCATGAAGAAAAAATAACTACAGATTTGCATATGCAGGACAAATTCATACAAGATACTTTAATAGAACAACACTATCTAATTCGCCGTATTGTTAATTGTTATGCTGCATACACTTTTTCATTTCTATGTACATATGTTCAATATTTGCAAATTAGGAAACCTATGTTCAAAAAACAGCGTAAAATGGCAAATTGTAACTAATACAAATACATTCAATGTTATTTAAAAATGTTTTTCCCCTGTTTTAGTTGCTAAAATAAAAATTCCGTAAATGAATATAGAATCAAATACATAATTCTTTGAAAAAATAATACCTATTTAAAATACTTAAAATAAAAAAAAAAACACCTAGAAATATAAATATAAAAAAGAATTACTCTTAAGGACGCCCACGAAGTGGCGGAAATAGCTAGCATATTTATAAAACTGGAATTAGAATATATTTCATCCACGAGAGCATACGGGATATTTTCCTATTTTGATAACTAAAAAACTGTAAGAGATAGATTTTTTTCACTTGTTTTACTTAAAGATGCATTTATGTATGTAGAACTACTATTCGTAGCTGAAAAAATTATATTAAAATAAAATATGTATGTATATGTTTGAGGCAAATCTGTTAAGTTTTAAAACACATTCCAGCACTAGTTTGGAGTACACGTTCACCTGCCTCATATGCTTTATAACCTACTGGTTGTTAAGTGCAATGAGAACCTTTCTCCCCCGCACCCGACATGCCAGCAGGTGATCTAACGCATGTAGCAGCCCAAGCAATTCTGCCTGGTAAACTGAGACGTACTCCCCCAAACGCAGACTACAGGACAAGTTTAGCTCAGCTGAGTATACACCTGCTCCTGCTCTACCGTTCATAAGAGAACCATCAGTAAAGATGATAATGTCGTTCCCCATATACTTATTGTGTATAATGCAATGAGTGTGCGATGCAGTCTTTTGACTATCTTTCTTCTACTCATGCATTTCATCGGCTTTTGAGCATCTCTAACCTGTCTATTAATTAGGTCCAGATTGATCTTATGCCCGATGTTCGATGCCATTTGGCATCGCTCTTCATACGCAAATCTGACATTGCAGTTGACCAAATAAGTCCAACTGTGTTGGAGCAGTGCGCATTGCGCCACATATACTCATAAAAGCAATCCTCTGAACCCCAACTAACCTACGCTTAACTGTAATCTGAATGGCTTTTAACCACCAACCCACAGATGCTTAAGATATTATGGGTCGCACTAAAGTTGTGTAAATCCAGTATGCACCGTTCGCTTACACTGATATAAAATCCTATTTGCTTTCCGTATCTTCAATTCAATATGTTCGTTCCAGGTAAGCTCCTTATCCAGAGTAACTTCCAGATAATTCACATTGCTTGACAAACTGATTTCCGATCCGAAATGTATTAAGGATTTGCCAGCATTTTTGGTTAGCCCCTGCTCATCGCACCATGCCTTCGTTGTTATGAGAGCCTGTCTCATACATCCTTGGATGTTATCGATAAACTTTTCAACAACCACAAGTTCCAGATCGCCGGCATACGTAACCGTATGGACGCCTAATGAGTCCAGTTTCCATAGAAGGCCACTAACGGTGATGTTCCACAAAAGAGGTGACAAAAGTCCATTCTGCGGGCAACCCCTTGCTACCCTACCGCGGATTCTGGAATGCCCATTTTTGAGATTTATAGCTCTTGACCTAAGCTTAGCGTTGATCCATTTTGTAACAACGGACTCAACCCCACGCTCAGCAACAGCATTTCTCAACTTCGAGAAAGAGATTTTATCAAAGGCACCCTAAATATCCATAAAGACGGACAATGCAGCGTCACCATTGAGAATTTCTCTTTCCGCGACTGTGATAAGTTCATGCAGAGCGGTATCAGTAGATCTACCTGCTCTATAAGCATGTTAGTATCTACTCAAGGGCCTATCCACCAGCGTGTGGTTCTCCAGGAAGTCGGCCAACACCCTCTCTATTGTCCTCAATAGAAAAGATTTCAGGCTTATTGGCCTGAAGGACTTGGATTCCGTATAGTCCATTTTACCCGGTTTGAGAAGAAACAACAAACGTGTGACTCACCAAACACCTCAAGCATCGTTAAACTAAGAGAGCTATCACTACAGGGCATTAGCTAGCTCCTACAGCCGAACACTCCACAATCTCCATATCTGTGTTTCAGCAATCTTACAGTGGATATATCAACGGAGGAAAGCGTATTCTAACAATAAACACAGGAGCGTCGCAGTAAATAACAGTGGTCTGCAAAAAAATTGGTCCCTGAACATAAATATATTGAATATAGTGATCTAAACTCGTTTAATTCAAATCCGCTTTCAGTTTTCGCGTATCACAAAATAAATTTGCTGTATCTACATACAGACTTGCATCGTATAATTATCACGTAAAGGCCAGGATTCAATACCCTACATAATCGAACGATTCAATCACAAAAAAATCTGACAGAATTCTGTCCTACTCAAGAAATCGTTTCAAAATGGCGTTGTAGATGCCGTACAAAACAAGATTTTGCAACTCTGATCGCATGGAAAAATACTATTTTATGATTCTTTTCAACAGATTATCAAATCGTACAAACCTGTCAAAAAAGTCTATCACACATAAATTTTTAATCCATACTATCTTACTTTTTTAGCACACATGCTGTTTTTGACAGATCGTACAACTGCGTATGATAGTGAATCATGGCCTTAACTGACATGCGCAAGTGCAGTGAATCTTTTGTATAAGTAAACTACGAACGTATATAAAAAGTTATTAAAACAGAAGAGTTATTTCATAGTTTTCATAAAATTTTTGGTAAGTGAAATTTCCTTTCTTATCATTATTGATGATGCTAAAATATATAATTGCTTTTACTGAATATAAATTTTAACAATATCATTTGTTTATGTTAAAGAGAATGTCACGTATGTGTAAAAATAACCCAAACCGTTTTTTTATGTAGTTGGTGATTTTGTAATTGCCTTACACTGCAAAAAGATGACGCCCTTAATAAAAAAGGCGAAAGAGTTTTATTAAATACAGTTAGGAAAAACATGTTCCATAATTTTATTGATTTTTTTTTTTAGATTTATATTTTGTAATTATTAATATTGAATTTGCTATTAAATCAATAAAGTCCTAGTGACGTTGAGACTATTTAATATTATTTGTTAATATAATGTTCTTGAATTATCTACATATATAACGCACAAAATGTGTTTGTTTGTATGTTTGTTTGTTTGTCGAAAAGCTATAGCTGCCTTCACCAGTGAACTGATCTTTATAAAATGTTCACAGTTTGTTATTGGATACACGAATGGTAAAATAGGGTACTTATTTTTTTGATACTCGACGTATGCGTGGTACCTCCCATACTTACTAAATATGTATCATCGTGTTGCTTGGTAACAGTAATAGGTAGCGCCTTGAAATTTGGCAACAGTAACCTCTATATTAAAAAGCATAGTATAGAAAAAAAAATAAAATATTATTATTGTGGAGCACAACAACATACAGAGTATTGAATCTTTGCATGAGTAACCCCTGTGCAAATGTACATAGTTCACCAAAATACAAAATTAATTGGGACAGTAGAGAACTGCAATAGGTAGCGCCTTGGAATTTCGCAAAAGTAACCACCATATTAACGTACGTAGTTTAGCTAAACACAGACTGAATTGAAACAGAAGGCGTGGTACTTGCCATACAAGGTGAAAAATGATTATCGTGTACATAGAGTACTATAATGGGTATGGTCTTAAAAGTAGGTACAAGTAACCACTCTGCGTACACTCTAGAAAACAGTAGGCCGGATTAAGACAGTGATCGTAGTACTCCCTGTACAAAGTAAAAAACTATTATTCTGTATCTAAAAAACTGAAATAGGTAGCGTCTTTGAATTTTGCATCAGGAACCCGTATACAAAGATACATTTTGTAGAGAAACATATACTGAATTAAAATGGTGGGCGTCGTACCTCCTATACATAAAGAGAAATTATTATCGTGTACCCAGAAAACTTCAATCGATAGAGCCTTGAGGCTTTGCACGAGTAATCCCTATGATAATGCACATAGTCTACCAATACACAAACTGGATTAGGGCAGTCGGCGTGGTACCTCCTATACAAAGTGAAAAATTATTATCGTGTACCTGGAGAACTATAATAGATGGTGCCTTGAAACTTTACACAAGTAACCCTCAAAAAAATGTGCATAGTCTAGTAAAATACAATCAGGATAAGAATAGTGGGAGTGGTAACTCCCATAAAAAGTAACAAATCATTATCATGTTAAAATGTGTAGTTAAGCAAAAAACAAATTGTTTATTGTATTTTTTGTGATGAGTGTAGCGAAGCGCACCGGGGATAGCTAGTTATTAAATAAAATAAACAAAAATATATATGTTGCAAAACATGTGCAGTAGCTCTGACAGGTTGGTTAAAAGGAACTATTTATTGGCGCCTATTTAGTTTATATAAAAAAAATATAATTTTATATCAATCATGTTTCACCTGAACGTAAGTTTTTACGAAAAAATAAAATTATCCAAAAATAACCCATAAAACTAAACCCATCCTGTTTTTATTAAAATAATTTTAGGAGAATATTTCACACTATCAAGTGTTCTGCGGCCCACTCGCCAGCTGTCACTGATCTAGCCGCACGTTTTACGTTAATTTTGTCTCCTCTTCTTGCTTAACGCTTTACATTCCTAATCGTTTGAAAAAATAAGCTGTGCTTTTGGGATAATGGCGTCTAAAAGTCGATTCAGAGCGGCGTCTGTTTAAAGAAGAGTGGGCTTGGAAATACTTTTTTACGGAATACAACGGTAAGCCAGTATATCTTATTTGTAATGAAACATTGGCGGTATTTAAAGATTGTTAGTTTGCTCGTCATTTTAACACCATACATTCAAAAACCAAATATGCTTTGATAAATGACGCAGAGAAAAAAGGTTTTTTTTCATCAATTATTTATTGTATCTTCAAAAAAACTAACAATAAATTCTCATATCTTAAGTCTAAAATTAAAAAAACATATATAATTAGTTTTAGTTTGTGCGTTGATAAGTGCGGTCGCGATTTTTTTTTCAAGCTCGCATTAACAAAAAACAAAACATACATTGTGTGAATAATTTTAAAACAAAAACAATAAAAACAAACCTGTTTTAATACAACAACAAAGTTGTTTGTTAAATATTTTTTTCTTTTTCTTTCGTCTTTTTTTACAACGGCATATTGAATTGCTACTTTAAAAATAAAACAAAAACAATAAAGGCTAATGAGCCTCTTTAATTTAAGCAACAAAAATGTTGACAATGTTGAAATAAATAAAAGCAAAAAAACTAGTGACAATTTGTGTATAAATGCTACGCAAGTTTTACGTGCACAATCTTGTTCCTCGCTGTTGTTATGCGATGAGAATAAAATAACTACAAACAAGTCCCCTTCTAAACTCAGTATTACCAAAACTAATATGGATAGTGTAGAAAAACCTAAGACCCAAGTAGGAATAGACAGATACATAACTGTACTGAAAAGAGGTCGAAGCCCTAAATCTTCCCAGATTGCACCAATGGCTAAAGTACAAAAAGACAAGGACTCTAACGGAATAAATTCCCATAATCGTTTTGCTATTTTAGATAGCGAAACAAGTGAAAAAAAACGGCACCCAGGTCGTTCAAACCACCTCCAATTTATTTAAGGGAGAAAAACTCCAGCGACTTAATAAAGAAGTTAATTTCAATTATTGGTGAGAACACATTTTATGTAATTCCAATCAAGCGTGGCAACATTGATGAAACAAAAATACAATTTATTGATGAAAACAGTTATCGTAAAGTAGTAAACGAGTTTGAAAGCTGCAAAAAAAAACTTTTATACATATCACCTGAAGAGTAGTAAAGGTCTACAGGTAGTTATAAAAGGTGTAGACTCATACGTTGATCCAGTCGAAATAGATAGAAATAGAGATGGCCTCCAAAAAGCGGGATTTAAGGTAAAAAGTGTAGACAACCTCAGAAATCGAGAACGTGTCCCTCAACCTCTATTTCGCGTTGAACTGGAACCTGGAGATATGCGATTGAAAAAGAACGAAACGCACCCTCCTATCTATAATTTAAGATATCTGTTGCACCGCAAAATAAGCGTAGAGGAACCGCATAAGCGATCAGGACCCGTACAGTGTCTAAATTGCCAAGAATATGGTCATACTAGGGCTTACTGCAAATTGCCTCCGGTTTGCGTTGTATGTGGCGAGCTACATTGCTCCGCCCAATGCGACAAAGCAAGGGATGATTCGAAAGTAAAAAAATGTAGCAATTGCGGTGGAAACCACACTGCTAACTACAGAGGCTGTCCAGTTTTTTCCATGGTAAGGAAAACCACTCAAAAACTAAATACTCCTGTTAAGCACCAACAATATCGAGCAAATGCTCATTATCCTCAGTTAGCCCAACCAACAACACAACATGTTTCATACGCTGATATGGTAAAAACCAATCATACTGCAGTACATAAAGCGACACCGACAAGTAATTCTACTCCTAATTTGCAATCGCATCCTAAAGAACAAACACCATCTGGTAGTTTTAATCGTCTCGAAGCAAGCATCGAGACATTAGTGCATTCGATAAACAGTTTTATGAGCTCTATGAGCAGCATGATGCAAGAAATGGTACGCATGCAATCTACTATGTCGCAGGCGTTACTTAACAAACCATGAACTGTTTAAAAATATGTTTCTGGAACGCAAACGGCTTGCGCCAACACAAAAATGAACTCGAGTACTTCCTTAAGAAGGAACAAATTGATGTCATGCTGGTTGCAGAGACTCACTTAACAACAAATAGCTTTTTTAAAATAAATGGCTATATCTTATATGACACCAAAGACCCCCGTGGCAGAGCATGTGGTGGTTCAGCAATACTAATAAAGGCTCGAATCAAACATTATTTACTGTGCGATTTTTGTGAAGATTATCTACAAGCAACAAACATCTGTATTGAAGAATTTCATCAAAACTTAGTTATTTCTTCGATTTATTCACCTCCTAGGTTTCAAATATCAGAGAGTCAATACAGCGATTTCTTCAAATCACTAGGTCCCTGTTTCATAGCATCAGGCGATTACAACGCTAAACATGCGTTTTGGGGATCACGCCTAATAACTCCAAAAGGTCGTGTTTTGTTTGATACAATTTCAAAAATGCGTTTGAATGTGATATCGAGTGGACAACCCACCTATTGGCCTACTGATCGACAAAAAATACCGGATGTTATTGATTTTGGCGTGATTAAGGGTATTCCAAGAGAAACGATTAAAGCTGAAGCGTCACTTGAATTATCCTCAGATCATTCACCCACTATCGTCTATATATGGGAGAAACAAAACTTCATATCACCAATGACTACCACAAGCATTAATTGGTTGAAATATAGAAAGTATTTTAGTACTCATTGTTCGGAAAACATCCCGCTAAGAACACCTAAAGACGTAGAGCGGAGTCTTATTGATTTTGACCAAAAGCTCAAATCAGCTGCCCAACATTCAACAATAACCCGACAATTAGCTAGATACAATCTAATTTATTCTGCAGATATCGAACGACTCTTGGCTGAAAAAAGGAAAATTCGTAGAGAATGGCAATTACAGAGATTTCCTCAACTCAAAAGCAGACTTAAGGAATGCACGAACCGGCTAAGAGACATGCTGGAATCTAGAAGAGTAGCATCCCTGAAAAACTATTTGGGAGACCTAGACGCAACTCCTCAATCAGATTATTCATTATGGCGTGCTTGTAGAACTCTTAAAAGGCCAGTCTTACGTAAGCCTCCCCTGCGAACTACATCTGGAGGCTGGGCAAGGAGTGATTCCGAAAAAGGCAATTTATTTGTTGGACATTTGAAAATGGTTTTTACCCCGAATTGCCAATTGTCGAGGCTAGTGCTGCAATACAGATAAGATTTGAATTTGGTGATATTGAGAAGGCAATAACGGATTTAAACACCAAAAAAGCACCTGGCGTTGACAAAACCAGTAACAAGATGTTATTTGAATTGCCCCGTATAGCTCGCAGAATCGTTCTTTTTATTTTTAATGCCATTTTACGTCTTGAGTACTTCCCCACAGAGTGGAAAGTATCCTTGGTTACCATGGTTCCTAAACCAGGAAAAGACCACACAAAAATTGAATCATACAGACCTATAAGCCTTTTGTCAAATATATCAAAGCTGTTTGAGAGGATGTTAATAACTAAGCTTAACCCTATTCTAAGCGACAAAGGATGTATTCCAAACCATCAATTCGGCTTCAGGAAAAAACATAGTACGATCGAACAAACTCACAGGTTAGTCAATGTTGTCAAGAAGACATTTGAAGAGAGAAAATACTGCTCTGCGCTTTTTATCGACGTTTCTCAAGCATTCGATAAGGTATGGCATGAAGGCCTAATATACAAGCTAAAACTGAATTTGCCCGTAAACCTATATAAGCTGCTAGATAGTTATTTAACCGAACGAAAATTTATTGTGAAAGAAGGAGATTTTTTGAGTTCACCACAGCCAATCGAAGCCGGAGTTCCCCAAGGTAGTATATTGGGGCCCTTTTTATACTTATTGTATACTTCAGACAAGCCAACTAGTAACCGAGTTCACACATCGACATTTGCTGACGACACAGCTTTTTTGAGCATTCACGAAAGACCCGAAGTAGCATCACGATGTTTACAAGACCACATATCCAATTTAGAAAAATGGTTGAAGAAATGGAGAATAAAAGTGAATGAACAAAAATGTACTCACATAACTTTCACACTGCGTAGAGAATCTTGCCCCCCTATTCGGATAAATAACCAAACGATACCCCAGCTTTCAGACGTCAAATATCTCGGCATACATCTTGACCGGCGCCTTACATGGAAACGGCACATAGAAACAAAGTTAACACAAATGAAGTTAAAAGCAGTCCAACTAAACTGGCTTATTGGCAGAAATTCTACTCTAGCTTTAGATTGCAAACTTTTATTATACAAGTCAATTCTAAAACCAATATGGTGTTATGGAATTCAATTATGGGGCACTGCCTCAGCTACCAACGTAGAAAAAATTCAAAGGCGCCAAAACAAGATTCTTCGTATAATTACATCTGCTCCTTGGTATATAAAAAACTCGAACATCCATAAAGATCTAAACGTGCCATCAGTTAAAGCGGAAATAGCGAAACTTGCCATAAGTTATTTAAAGAAGCTTAAAACTCATCCTAATCCACTGGCCCGTAACATACTAACTGAACCTGGTTACATTCGACTAAGAAGGAGGGACACTGCTTCTCTCATCCGTACATCAGAGGGATAACCCGCAAATTACAGTAACCGTAAAACATAAATTTTTTTTGTCCAGCACTGGTTGGACTTAACATGTATATTTTTATTTTTAGACTTAAGATATGAGTAATTATTGATAGTTCAATTATATTGAAGATACAATAAATAAAAAATTGCGGAAAAAATATATAATTAAAAATAAAAAATATATATACTAAGTCCTGCCAGTGCTAGACATGTATGATTCACGCTTGCTGTTATCACCTCTCTCTAATGTTCGGCGAAGAAAAGCAATATTCTTCTTTCTTAGTCGAACGTAGCCACGATCGTTCAGGATGTTACGGGCCAGCGGATTGGGATGCGTTTCTAGGTTTATTAGATATTTTGCTGGATGTTTCGCT
>CATIVE010000348.1:0-35681 GCA_949628195.1 Phasia obesa | reverse complement strand
ATTGAAGACCTTCTGAAACGCTTGCCAACAGAAGCGAGAGTGGAAGGTCTGCTCCGCAATGACAACCTGTGTACAAAAGTTAAAAGAATGGTATGCGACTAAAAGGCCTTGTGCTTCCAAAACAAGGAGTACAGAGGTCTTCTAGAAGACTTCATTTTACCACTGAGATCAAGTTAAAATTTCTTTGAAGTAGCTTTCAAGCAAATTTATTGCGAGGTTTTTTTGCTTTTGGAATTATGCTACCTATTTGAATTAACCTACCTATTACGGCCACATAACAAAGTTTTAATTATTGCGTGAAAATTTGATAATTTGTGTACCCCTTAAGGTTAGAGAAATAAACATAAACGTAAAAACACGTCGATATCGGGACGCTCTATAATTTTTGGTTTTTTTTGTTATAGTGACCAGAAAACAACTTCTGGGAAAATTTGAAGATTCTATATTTCGTTCTAGAGATAGATGATAGATCGACAGAAGGACTTACATTATAGCAAAAACACTAGGGCTACGTTTTTAACCTGGGGTTAAGTAGAATATAAAAAAATAAATTGTCTGTTAAGAGGATAAGATTTGTTATTAAATGAATATTTTGTTAATTAGAATATTTCATAACCTTGTTAAAAATAATTCTACTAACTATTCCACAGTGAATTTTTGCGTTAAACAAGTGTTGCAAACTAATATTATAAAAGTTCAAAATTTTGGGAAAGATTTACAACTGCAAAAATTTGCAATCACAAATGCAGAAGATTGTAAATTGGTATATTTTTTGAACTTTAATCCACTTTTATTCCCTTATCATTGATTAATTTAACCAAAACATAAATTTAAACACATAATTCTGCTTCTACAACCATGCCACATATATGTACATACGTATGTAGTGGTAGTCTAAGCACTTTCTTCGAATCCTTTACCAATGTCCTAAATAATCAAAGTATTGTTACTGTCTAGCATTTCGAACACAAACGTATGCCTACATTACGAGCAGTAGCCGTCACAAGTAATGTTCGTGTGTCCACAACAAATATTCTCTGGGGAGAAAATGTAAATTTGATTTATGACTTATTATGTGTCTTATGTCCTTTCAGAATTTAATTGCAGGCTTAAAAAAAAACTTGTCATTTTATAACATTTCAAAGTAATTTGTTATTGAATAAAAGAGAATGTTTGTATTTACAAATTAATTTGTTGTCAGAAATTGTCATAATATTTCTTTAAAAGATAGTTTGTTTTCTAAAAACTCTTAATGAAACAAATAAAAATATTGTTTTATTACATCTTTTAACAATTGTTCAATTGTTTTGCAAGGATTGCAACCGCTACTTTTATTCATGCATTAGATATTTAAATACTATTAACTACCTCTACTAGAAAACCTTTACTGAACCGCACAAATTTTTTTTTAACGTTGTTAGAGCATCCATTTGATCGGTTTTTGATTTTAATCGAGCAAATAATTAATCGATTTTGCAATTTCAATTTTTGTCGTTTAGGGTTTCTAAATTACTCGAATAACTCGAAATAATCGTGCATATTTTAAAAATTTGTATTCAATGAGAAAATACAACCATACGAAATTGATTAATAATAACTTTATTAATGACAACTTGTAGATGATTTTTAAAAATGTTTTATTGATTTGGTTATTTTAGTTAGAAAATTAATTTTTTTATTTCCCCAATACGCAGACTAAATTTTGTGTAAATAATATGAAGTGATTTAATAGCTTTTCGGTTATATAGGTAGTCTTTCAGTATGGGGGTTAAAGGTTTGACTCCCAAAAAGTGTTTCAGTACAACGAGTAGAGGCCTTTCTTAGTATGTTCGATAATAAGTTAGAATTTAATTTTTTATTGTATTTTAACATTAAGAAATGTAATTTATTTCATAAAGGCCGGTAACCAGCTCGACTGAATTTCAGTTTGCCATAATTTCCAAACCTGAATTTCAGGCTGTTTTTTTACACACGTTTCTTATGGCAAAATGCAATTCAGTTGAGCTGCGTACCGGCCTTAATAAACTTTAAAAACATTATTATTTTCATTTCTGTGTTGTTATAATGTTATTGTGTACAATATACAATAAAATTTTAAAAACACGACTACATAACTTTTATTTCTAGAAACGACCACATGATGAATTTTAGTTTTGTAGAAATAAAGGCAAAAAAAATCAAATCTGAAATTCCGTAGAGTTGCTTACTGAAACACGTTTTGAACATAAAATTTTTATGAAGTGCAAATATTACTTTTTTTTTGTGCGTGTAACACACTTATATAAATACGTTAGATACATGGACACATGGGGAATCCTATTAGTAAGGGGATTTCTGACGCTTAGACGTAGTTCAGTTTAAAGTTTATTTTCACCCTCTAATACTAAGAAGATTTGAATTATGTAGCGTATAAAAATAAATAAAGTATTCAGAGCAAATTATGCTAGCTCTGACTCGTTTTTAAGAATTCGCACTGAATTTGATAAATTTTATACACAGAAAAAAGTTTGAACATACATACACAGAGCCAAAAATGCCTAATAGAATCAAAAAGATTTTCTCTATGAAATGTTTTTAGGCTAAGGGTGGTATACCCCTGGTGGCAGAGAGAAAATAAATTATTTTCAAAGGGATTCCTTATTATTTTCATGTGGTAAATCTTTTTAATTTTATCAATAAGGAAATCCCATTAAATCAATAAGAAAACTTGTTATTCACAATTTTTTACTCATTTTTGACACAAAAAAAACAATCCATAGAGAAAAACTTTTTGATTCTATTAGGTTTTCTTACGATTTGTATAAAAAATGGATTTCTTATTGATTTCATTAGCCTACCTAATTGATTTTTTCAAAAAGGTATTCTTTATTGATTTCAATAGGCTACCTAATTGATTTTTTAAAAAACTTTTTTCTGATTGATTTCATTAAGGTTCCTATATGATCATGTGTAAATCAAGTTTTTAATTTTTTTAATAAGATTATCTTTTTGATTATATTAGCTTTCTTGTTATTTTGTTTTTTGTTTGTTTGTTGGAATATAAAATATAAAATATACATTTGGTGTATCGGTTAATTGCGTGCCTACAAAGCGAAATATACTAGGTTCGATCCCTGGCAGAGAACGAAAAAATTTCACATGGTTTTTCGGGTTTTATAAATTAAGTGGCTTTAACCCCCTCTAGGCAATCCATTAGAAGAAGCTACCCCCGACTTTTCACCTCTGGAAAAATAGAAGATAATATGAAGGCAAAATAAAATGTCACAAAAAGAAAAGGTAGAAAGAAATCAAGGGATTAGCAAACAATTTTAAAGGAAATGCCAAAAAAGCAATATAGCAATTGTTTTCAGTTTTTTATTTTGAAAAACTGTTATTAATTTTTATGTTTTTATAAAAAAAAAAAAAACAAGATAGCCTAATAAAATCAAGAAGAAACCCTGTTTGAAATAAAAAACAATAAGAATACCTAATAAAAATCCTCATAATTCTTCATAATTTTTTCAAAAAGGGTCGTTTTCTTATTAAAATAATAAGACTTTCTTCTTGAAAAGAAACCATAGAGACACTTATAAATTTTGTTCTATTTTATTAGGTTTTTGGACACAGTTTTTTCTGTGTGTAAATATTATGAATTGATTTCATAACTTTTTGGTAATGCAAAATATGAATTACTACATACCAAAGTATATTTATATCAAGTACATGCAAGTTTACAACAAGTACAACATTAGAACAACAACGGGCATTTTGTTTGTGTAAAAATATTACTAGTTGTCAAAAGCAACTCAGAGATGGCAAAGTGAGTACAATAGCACTTTTTTGTAATAAAAAAACTTAATATCAATTCTGCTTAATAAAAAAAAAATACATAATACTATGATCTGTTTATGATTAGATCAATCTGAATTAAAACAAGAATTCATAAGAAGTTTGTTTGGTGCAACTTTCGTTTCCCTGACGAAACAAAAGAAAGTGAAAAAATATTATGTATGTATTTGAATTTTTTTGTCATAATTTATTTATTGTATCTTCAATATTTTTGAACTAACTATAATTACTCGTATCTAAGTCTAAAATAAAATATACTTTTTAAGTCCAGCCAGTGCTAGATAAAAATAATGTTTTTTCAAGGATTTTGCAATCATTTGCGGTTCATCCCTCTAATGTACGGCCAATAAAAGCAGTATCTCTTCTTTTTAGTCGAATATAACCAGGTTCATTCAGCATGTTACGCGCCAAAGGGTTTGGATGAGATTCAAGGTTATTTAGATATGTGACTGCATGTTTCGCTATTTCTGCTTTAACTGATGGCATGTTTAGGTGTTGTGGATGTTCGAATTTTTTATATACCAGGGAGCAGATGTAATCATACGTAGAATCTTATTTTTGTGCCTTTGAATTTTTTCTACATTGCTAGCTGAGGCAGTGCCCCATAACTGAATCCCATAACACCAAATTGGTTTGAGGACCGACTTGTACAGTAGAAGTTTACAATCTAAGATCAGGGTGGAGTTTCTGCCAATAAACCAATTTAGTTGTACTGCTTTTAGTTTCATTTGTGTTAACTTGAAATCAATGTGGCTTTTCTAAGTAAGGCGACGTCAAGATGTATACCCATGTATTTAACGTCTGAAAGCTGTGGTATCATTTGGTTATTTATCCGAATAGGAGGGCATGAGTTCCTACGCAGTGTGAAAGTTATTTGAGTACATTTTTGTTCATTCACTTTTATTCTCCATTTTTCTAGCCATTTTTCCAAATTGAGTATGTGGTCTTGTAAAAGTTGTGATGCTTCTTGGGTCTTTTATGAATACTTAAAAAAGCTGCAAAAGTTGATGTGTGGCTAAGGTGCGAGCTTAAAAAGTCACCTTCTTTTAGTAAAAACTTGCGATTCGTTAAATAATCTTTTAAGAGCTTATACAAGTTTTCGGGCAAGCTCAGCTTTAGCTTAAATATTAGGCCTTCGTGCCAAACCTTATCGAATGCTTGAGAAACGTCGATAAATTTCTTCAAAGGTCGTTTTAATTACATTTACAATCTGTGTGTTTGTTGGATCGTACTATGTTATTTTCTGAAGCCGAATTGATGGTTCGGAATACATCCTTTCGCGCTAAGAATTGGATTCAGTTTAGTTATTAATATTCTCTCAAACAACTTTGATATGTTTGATAAAAGACTTATAGGTCTGTATGATTCTACTTTTGTGTGGTCTTTTCCTGGTTTAGGAAACATAGTAATCAAAGAAACCTTCCACTCTGTGGGAAAGTACTCAAGACGTAAGATGGCATTAAAAACAAACAGAATAATTCTGCGACTTATACGGGGCAACTCAACTAACATCTTTTTACTTGTTTTATCAACCCCAGGGGCTTTTTTGGTGTTTAAATCTGCTATTGCCCTTTCAATATCGCTTAATTCAAATCTTAGTAGAACTACGGCACTAGAGTCTACTGGTGGCAACTCAACTTTCAATTTTCTTTGAATTTACTTTTTTTTAAATTCATTGGCGCTATAAAAAATGTAAATAAAATTCGACACGTAGAAACAAAACGAAAGGTATCAGCTGAGCTGACGAATGTACTTAATATAGATATACTTTGCTACATACATAAATGGTATGATTTTCAGTTTTATATTATTTGAAAATAAAATAAAAAAATCAAAGTTGATTGAAGAAAAATGTAAAAAAAAAAATATTGAAATATTTTTCAAAAAGGAAAGAGGTATGAAATACATATATATGTATGTATGTACATATTTTAAATTTTTTTTTTTAATGCGCTTTTGTCTTTATGCGAAAAAGTTAAGTAAGAGATTTTAATGATAATATTTCCTATGAAGTACAAATATAAATCCTTTATTCTGCACACTTAAAAATGAACATGGGCTAACATACTACATACATATGTAGTATGTATGTATGTACATGTAAGGAGTCCTCGTTGTGAGAGGAATTCTCGATTACACTTCAATCCACACAAGGCAGTATACAGTTTATCTATTAAGTAAGATAAACTTTAAACTCTAAAAAAATTATAAAGATAAGAATTATGAATTATGTATATATAAAAAATTTAATAATTTTATAGTATATGTATGTATGTATGTATGTATGTATGTATGTATGTATGTATGTATGTATGTATGTATGTATGTATGTATGTATGTATGTATGTATGTATGTATGTATGTATGAATGTATGAATGTATGTATGTATTTATGTATGTATGTATGTATGTATGTATGTATGTATGTATGTATGTATGTATGTATGTATGTATATATGTATGTATGTATGTATGTATGTATGTATGTATGTATGTATGTATGTATGTATGAATGTATGAATGTATGTATGTATTTATGTATGTATGTATGTATGTATGTATGTATGTATGTATGTATGTATGTATGTATGTATGTATGTATGTATGTATGTATGTATGTATGTATGTATGTATGTATGTATGTATGTATGTATGTATGTATGTATGTATGTATGTATGTATGTATGTATGTATGTATGTATGTATGTATGTATGTATGTATGTATGTATGTATGTATGTATGTATGTATGTATGTATGTATGTATGTATGTATGTATGTATGTATGTATGTATGTATGTATGTATGTATGTATGTATGCATGTATGTACATATGTATGTATGTATGTATGTATGTATGTATGTATGTATGTATGTATTTTAGGAAAATACCCTGAAGGAAATTTGGGGCAATTGCCCCCATGTTACCACTTTTGTCAACTATTATGGTGAGTCTTTGGCGACATTGTCAACAAATCGTCTACATTTTTATATTTGAAAAAAAAATATGTTTATTTTAAATATAAATTGTGTTTCAAATCAACAAAACGGCATAACACCTTCTGGACATTTTGGCGGAGTATAAAGTTTTGCTAGACAGAATTGTTAAGTAAAATATTGTTGCTACAAACCTTATTTTTCCAAGTAGGAGTGAGTAAAATTTAAAAGAACTGGACGCTATTTTAGCCATTAGAAAAAAAAGAGATTGCGTGATTATCCATATGTGTTTAAAGTTTTAATAGGTAAACAGTTTGTTGTTTGTTTTAAGTTTTGTAATATTTTGACAATTATTTTTTTTCATAATATTTAGATGTTATTTCAACTTTTAGTGAATTTTTAGATAAAACTCTTCGAGCAGCATTTCAGCGGCAAAAAAGGAAATTTTTTAAACAAATAGGTCAAGCAAAGCAAAATCAAACGGAAAACAAATGGATGAAGACACTTCAAACAAAGATTAATTTTTAAAATTTTTTAACTGAAATTATTTATAATCAGACTCTTAACAAACTTATTGAATTGTTCGTAATAATTAATTTTAACTTAAATTTTTTATAATCATAGTCTTGAATTGTTCATATTAACATACGGAAAATTTAAATTTTTAGATTTTATGTTAGAAAATTGTTATGAATTAGTACTTTTTAGTCATTTATTTATTTTTTAATAAACCCACAAAAGTTAAGAAAATATGCATTTTCATTGTCCAATCTATTTCAGAAAAGTACCAAAAGTATAGACTAGACTTTCTAAAATGTACTAGTGAATCACTAGTTCCAATGTCTACATATGGTCCCAAAAGAACCACCTAGTCAATAGTACCAATGTCAGTAGTGGATTTTCAATGACATGCACATGTTAAATGTCTATAGTAAATAGCATTGTCTGGGGTATAATGACACTAGTACTGGTGACTGTGTCAATAGTAAGTCAGTACAGATTCACTATTGACATTTCCTGCAGGGTATTTCAAAAACGCACATTATGTATAATTCATATTTTATATTATGATGTTCATAAACTGAATGAAAAAAGTTTGGGAAAAAAGTCATGTTCGATTTATAATATATATGAAAAAATTCATGGGATCTAAGTATTATTTTTCTCTGAGTAGGCGTATTGATTTTTCTTTAAATGTTAATGCTGTTTATTTAAACTAGCTGTGCCCACACACGTTGTGTGCATCCTGACAATATTTCATTCCATTTTGCTTTGAAAGTAAATCCACAGTAAGACTCTTGCGTATTTACTTCATATAAAGGTACCCATCCCTGGATAAAATTTAAATTTAAAAAAAATTCCAAAATTTAAAAAATTATTGTAGAGCTCTGTAAAAGTGGTTTAAAATATTGTAATATCAATGTAATTCCACAAAGTAAAAATACAAATCAAATTAAACTGTTATTCAATTGGCTATTTGGCAGTAAGTAATTCATATTTTGTCATTATTTTAAACCACCGCCATCTGTTGCATAACCGTGTTTAAAATATCCCGCTTTCAAAAATAAAAGATGCCTTAACGTATGTAGTAGCTTTAAATCAGTAAAAGATCGGCGTATTTTCACTGTAAAAAGATATTTTTAACGAAAAAAGTATCCCATATTGGAACAAGGATACCAAGGTACCTCCTCACAAAATATTGTTAAAATCCATCTAGTAGTTTTTACGTGATGCGAACACCAAATAGAAAGACACACAAAGAGGAAATTAGTTTTTATTTTTCTATATGTAAGATAACTAAATTTACGTATTATGTACTAGCATTATGCTTTAATATATGAAAGGATCTTGAATCCATAGACTCAAATAAATAAAAAATTTAAAAACACACGTTAAGTTTGTTCATATTTTTTAATACGTTCATAATCTGAATGAAAAAAGAAATTATTTTAGTCGATTTGTGGATTAACCGATATAATTTGTTTAAGTTATGTTTTAATCGAAATTTGCAATTTTTCTTACTCGAGGCAGGAGCGCTGATTATTCGAGTGATTCGATTTCGATTTTATTTATCGAAGGTGGTACCTGTTTCGTTAAATACAAAGTATATTTATATCAAGTACAAGCAAGTCTACAACAAGCACCACATTACGACAACAACAGGCATTTTGTTTGTGTAAAAATCATAAAATGTGTCTACTATAACTCAGGGATGGTAAAGTTGGTACAATTATGCTTTCTTGTAGTAAAAAAACTTAATACATAACAATAAAAAAATGATAACACAATGATCTATTTATACTTATATTAATGTACGGGGAATATCCAAGCAGACCACTTCCATAATGGGTCCTTTTTCGTCCTCTATGATTATAGGCAAACGAAATGTAGTTTACGGCAACCTACTTTCACTGTCGGCCTTCTTTCTCATCGCAGTCTCTAGTAATTGCTAGCATTTGTTCAAGGCTCAGGTGGTCCCCCATTGCATCTACATTTAACAAGGTTCTACCAGTAATCTTGAGTCTTATTCTAGCGAGTACTGGACATTCAAACACAATGAGTGCCGACTCAGTCTCTTCCAGACACAGTCTTCAAGTATCATATTCTTCGATTTTCATCTTGGCTAGATGATACTTAAAGTTTCCACGACCTGTCACAAACGCAGTTATCCAGCAAGGTACTTGTATTATATCTGAGCACCTTACTGGCCTTTCTGCCCACGGGCTCTTTAAATACTATTCGCGCCTGCCTACAGGTAGTGGCCCCATTGTAGTTCCCCCATTGTAGAACTTTAGCTCGCGTTATGCCATTACTCAGCGCTACACTGGATTCTGGTCGACAAAAATTTACAGCGGATCCCCCTTTTACAAGTTGCTTCGCTGCTTCATTTACAGCTGTTACCTCATTGACCGAGGCACATCTGTTAAGTTTTAAAACTTTTTATACTTAAGTCAATATGAATCAAAACAAGAATTCATAAAAATTGTGTGCAATTTGAGTCAGAAAAGCACAATTTAAAGATTCGTTTACCATCCCTGGTGAAGCAAAGAAAAGTGACAAAAAAATGAATGAATTTGTAAATTTATTTTTAATTTTAAATCTCTTTTTAAAAGACAATGGCCCTATAAAAAGTATACACAAATGTTGACACATAAAATGATAAAAACATAGAGATATACATAGAGATAAATACTTTGGTTAAATACAATATTTGTAAAATCCAGCTGCAAATGTCATGTGTCTTTGCAACAATAATTCTTTTAAACGAATAATTTAAATAAGTCTGAGTTTATTTAGCCATTTCAGCAAACAGATGGAGCTGTTCTAAAATAATGAAAAAATATGAATTACTTACTGCAAAATTGAATAAAATTTGTATTTGATTTGTGTTTTTACTTTGTGTTACAGAGCTTTACGATATTTTTTATAATTTAGTATAAATTTTAGAATTTTATCCAGAGACTTTCAAAGCAAGATCGAACACAATATTGTGAGGACAGCTGGTATTAAATAAATTTCATTCTAAAATATTTTTTTTTTCGTTATTATTAGGATACACGTGAAAGGGTAAAGTTAAAAAATCAAGAATTGGTAATAATTTTAAATAATAACAGTAACTTTTTATGTTCACAGAATAATTATTAATTTTCATCAGCATATTTTCTTTGATGTTTTATTGAGCAATAAAACAAACTCCTATTTAGAGGTTGTCGTTTCAAACTATGGCATTTTAAGTGGTGGAAAAGTGATTCCAAGTTGATGGTTTCTAAGAATCTTTGGCTATCAACGTCTACAATCACTTTGAAACAAACTCTAATAGTAGTTTGCTCTATTTTGTTATTTAAAAAAATGCGTCTTGATAAATTGCCTGAAACTAAGAAAATAAACAACTTTTACTAGAACTCATGGAATTTGAGAACATTGCACTGGACATATTTTGGACATAATAATTTAAAAAATGGAGCGCGAAAAAATCATTATAAAATTTTTAATCTAGAAGTCAAGAAACGCTAGAGGGTTATCCGTTCGCAGCTCCTCTCAGAAACATCTGTGCTTTGCTTATGTGAAATTTCATTAGGATATCTTCAGTGGCTCTTGAGATACCTAATGAAGAGCAGTTTGAAAATCGAACTTAGTCGAAAAACCACATAGTATGGCAACCCTTAGATAGAAGTAAACAAGATGAGCAACCGCCTAATTGAATTAAGGATGCGTAGTGGAAACAGGGTAATTCGACAAAGTAATTCAAAGAGCGAATTAAGTAATGCAAGTTGTAGTGGAAACATGGTATAAAATAAAATTACTTTTGACAAAATAAATTGTTTCATAAAAACGTAGTGGCAACATCATGCCTTTCTTTTTGTTGCTGTTGAAATTAGTTATCTGTGCAATAAAAAAAAAATGAAAGAAAATATTTTATATATAATGCGGCTTGAAAATGATGTCTTTACATCGAAAGCGCTCGCCAAACGTACCAAAACAAAACCCAGTAAAGACGGTCTTCACCGAAAGTTATGACAACAGTATTTTATATATTGGCGGAATAAATCCAATCAATTTGAAACCATCCAATCAATTTAATACTAAATTAACATGAATTTATTTTTCTTAATAGATTAGAAAATATGGCAACTTTATAGATGATAAAACATGGCAACTTCAAACTCTTATATCTAATGTTAAAAGTTAAATTGAAGATGCTCTGCCCTTTAGTTTATCATTCATCTCCAGCTTAAAGTATACTTATAGTAACAAAAACTACTTACCTCACTGATGAAATCGTTACTTTAGCTATTGGTGAGTTATAATAATGGGCCTAAATGAGACACAAGCTAATGAAAGGGACTCTATCTTCATAGGATAAAATTTTCAGAATCTCATGTTGTCTGTTGCAACTTTACTTTTACTTTTTTACCCTTAGGTCCGTTTCTATTTGCGCGTTTACACATACATACATATTTACCGCTCGTGAAAAGAGATTTAAAAAACCGGCCAGTAAAAATGTTTTTTTTTTTTTTTTGTTTTTTGGATTACTATCACATGAGTCACTTTATTCATCTTCTACGTTTATTTTAGAAAATCAAAGTTAAAGATCCGCATACCAACTTTTATTTCATGATGTCACAATTAATAAATATGCATGACATGTCCTTAATGGGTGTTGGTATGCCCATCCTGATATCTGAATGCATACATGAATTATATGGGTGTAAATGTAAACGAATACATGTCGAATTTGCTTTTTGTTTATGTATTTGTAACTGTTTTTGAAAATGAAAATTCTTATGAATTATTGAGTAATTGTCACATCTGCATATGTAGTGGTGGTTGACTTCAAACATATTTACATACATACATTCATATGTATGTATTCTCTAATGTTCTTTATGCCTACAAATGCATATGTGTGTGATTGTATGTTTGTGTATCTATACTTTGCAGTTGCATATTTTGTCTACAGTGCATTTTATATATTCAACAAGAATTTATCTTATTGTTAGTGTCAGCTAATTTGATTTATTTTCTACTTGAGTAGTTGGAGTTTATTGGTCTTTATTTGTATTTATAAGTTAAAGTCATTTGGGAAATTAGAAAAATATGTTGCAACTTATGTTCTTGCAATTGTTAGTTTACGCAAAGGATGACATTTTTTTTAATTAAAACAAAATTGCTGATTGTGTTTTCTTACAAATAAATAAATAAATGAAATGGGTTAAGGGGAAATTAAATATTCCAATATTGAACCGCTTTTGATTATCGAATTATGATAAACTAAAACACAGTCTTCATAATTGCATTTGCACTTTCAAATGCATTTTAAATCTGAGTTCAAATAATTTTGTTCAGTGTATAATTTTGTTTATATCTGCTGCTGTCAGTGGCAAACCGACAATGGTTAAAAATGACAAATTTTAGTACACTTGCAAACACGTACGCATTAATACCATCCCATCCCATTCTTCAATAAAGTTGAACCAAAAATTGGTAAAGACTCTTAGCAGTATATGCGGCTTGAAAATTGTTGCAATATTTTTTATTTTGATGCTAGTAGCTGACATGAAGTAGTTGGTAATAGAAATACAACTATACACAACAACAGGATAAACTGCATCATATCAAGTAAACATTCATACATACATTCATATTGTACTATTTTGAAAGAATATGTAGAAATTCATTCGTTGAAAATGAAATGATTGCAATGACAACATAAACATTTAAACAATTTATTGTTCGCTTTGGTCAGTGAAAAAAAATATATAGAAA
Source organism: Phasia obesa (assembly GCA_949628195.1). Taxonomy (NCBI): domain Eukaryota; kingdom Metazoa; phylum Arthropoda; class Insecta; order Diptera; family Tachinidae; genus Phasia; species Phasia obesa. The sequence continues at coordinate 22,650 of CATIVE010000348.1, read as the reverse complement.
GTGGTAGTAGTCAAGTAGTAATATCTAGTTCATTCTGTTACACTGTTTACATGAATGAATGCGTATAAGTGAGTATACACTCTACAATAATACTGTGACGGAGGCCACCATGCAAATCATTTTACTAGATCATAACATTTCTATCTACTGACTACTGAAACCCGTTTCACACTATAATACTGAGTATTAAGATTTTCATTAGATTTTGTAAGAAAGAAATCAAATTTGTTATTGTTAAAAAATCTAACGTAACATAACATTTCGTTTGCACACTATCACACTTCAAATAAAATGAAAGATATTAGAAAGGAACAAGCCGAGACGAGACATTGAACAGTGGCAGCTGAGCAACTTCATGTGGGCGGCATGAAGTTGCATAGATCTTGAGTATGTTTAGTAGATCAAGTGTTTGGTAAATAAAAAAAAAAATAAGAAACAAAACAAGTAAAGCTTTAAACACATAGACAACAGTGGCTTTACCGGTAAACGACTACAAATGCCATTGGCTTCAATCGTCGCCGTGTAGTCAGCTACTGAATTATGTTGAAGAAGAGTGCTACATACTTCAAAACTATGAAAATATTGTAGAAATACATATTTAACCAAAAAAAAAAATACTTTTTTTTAAAAAATACTTTAACCATATCAAAACATATAAATATATTTGCTCAAAACCTTTTGATTGTAAATGAATTTGTAGTTTTATTTTGTGACATTTTCTTCTGTTGAATAAAATAAAATTGTCGCAAACAAAAATAGAAATTAGCCTAAGTTAGCTACAGCCACAACGGTGGTCGTGTAGCCATGTAGCTATGATGTCGTCAAAATTATCGTCCTCATATAAACGTGTGTATTTTAATTATGGCAGGTTGTAGTCGGTATCGTGCTGTGTGTTTAATGCTAAAGAGTGCTATATTCGGTCGTACCAACAGCTATATCGTAAACTCTGACATTGCTGTAAGAATACCTATTTTGCTTTTATAAAATTAAATAACTTTTTCAAAAAATAATAAATATTACCTCTAAAACTTTTTGTTGGTATATGAATTTGTAATTTACAATTTTATTTTATTCAACCAAAGAAATTAGCCTAAGTTTACTACGGCAACAATGGTGGTCGTGGCTACACGTAGCTTTGCTGTTTTTAAAATATTAGTTTACCGATAAACGTGTGTATTTTAGTTTTGATAGTTTGTAGTCGGTGCCCTGAAAAAATTTATAAATATTAAAAAAAATACAAAACATTTTCAAAAAGGTATTTTTACATAAAAAATTTTCGAGCCATGTTGACTGATTTTATTTTTTTTTTTTATTAATCAGCTAAGCATTAGTGACATTTGGTTCCAACAAGATAATGAAACTTGCCATACAGCGAGTTTACAAAATCAAACCCCCTCTGGACTACTTTTTATGGGGCTATATTACCATTGATTTATGCCGACAAAGCAACAACTCTTAAAGCATTGGAAGCGAACATTCAGCTAAAAAAAAACACTCGGTATTTCATCAAAAACATGTACTATTGCAATAGCAAAAAAATAACACATTATTTGTTTGTTTTTTAATTATACTGTGGTTACATACGAGCAGACTACTAATATATATAATAATATAATATACATATATATAATATAGGTATTATGGTTATAAAATGAATATTATTTTGAAATACAAATAAAACTTTGGTTGTGGTTTGAAAATTGTATAGTTCAAACCAACCATGTTGGAATTAGTAACCATTGAATGATCAAATAGTAACAAAAACTTGTTTGTCATGACCATAGTAATGATTAAAATAACTGTAAGTTGTTCATCGCCATTATATACTATTTCAGAGAACATAGAATGGTTCTTGTAACCATACCACCATCTTTTTTTTCTCTGCGTATGCAGTCAACAAAACTCACTCTATGTGAATTAAGAGTTTGCCACTTATTGCTGCATTTATGTTCAATAGCCAAACAAACTCAAAACCTATACATACATATATCCATGTATTTGTAATTGTAAGTAAATGCACAAATCCCTGCATGTTATGTGCATTTTTGTGTAATTTTTCTGTCAGACCCTTGGAGATTTTTGTATTAGATTGCTGCATGTTTTCAGATTTATAGTGTTGGCAAAAAAAAATTTAACTTGTTAAAAACTGTTTTGTTGTTTAAATGTCTTAAACAATTGTATTTGATTGATGTTGTGTGTAGTTACAAATTACGATAAGCAAAGCGTATGTAATTGCAAGCCTGGTACTTTATACCCTTCATTACATCACTTTATGAAGCAAAAGTTTAGGAAATGTTTTTCACAAACTTTTCTCTTCAACAGCATAGGTTACGTTAGGTTTCAGCATTAGCTAAGTGGGCTTTGGCCCAGGATAGGGAGGATTTTTCTCTGTCGATAAACTTGCAAATGGTGTTTTTCCAAATTTATGGACAATACGTTGGACGGTACGCCCTTCGATAAAGGTTGTAGCCCAGTGGTACGTCATTTGTGTTGACCACAGCAGCCGTATTTGATTGTACTGCAGCGACAACATTCTAAATTCTCTTTGTTTGAAAGGGACATATACTTTGTAAGGGAATTCTGTGGGAGGCATTATGTCCGGGATATCATTATTTTTATAGCGAATTGCCATCTGGGGTCTATAGGGCTGGACAAATCTTGCCGCAAAATAAGGGCCAATGAGGAAATTCGAAGCCCATCGTGACCGAACGTTCTTCGTCGGTAATAAGTTAAGCCCCCAGGATGTTAATTGGAATTAGAATAAAGGAATTTTTGTGACGTCCAACTCATCATCAATGAACCAACATGAATCTGAAGTTGCTGTTTATGTGTTGAAATCACATAAAGGTCTTTGTTTTGATAAAAAAAAAAAACATTTACAAGCACAAATCAATCAAGCGATATTGATAGATATATTGCGTATCCTCCACAAGTGTCAAACATACCTATGTTACCATTACAAGAGATAAATATACCCGTACGTATCCAATGTGGCTTGAATTCCCATTCTTCCTTGAGCAAAATGACTTGAGGAAAATGGTAATCATTGATCGCTTTAATCAGTTATGGTCTGCTATGTGGTTTTTGATGGTTTAGGCCACCGGCCTGAGCATTTTTTCATGAAACTCGCGTTTGCTTGCTCGTTACAAATTTGCGATTCGTCACTGAAGATAGATTTTGCGCTCAACGTTTACATTACTAACACTTGTTTTGATAACAAAGTTTTATCAATTAGAAGTGCTGTTCAATAGTGTAGCTTGTCATAGCAGTTAGGTTTGACAGACGAAGCCAGAACGAGATGCCGGCAACAGGTTTATAATTCGTAATTCTAATTAAATGACCATGTAGAGTGTACGTATCGATGGCGCTTGAGCGTTTTTTTAATTGCTCCAATTATATTCCTGTTTAAAACCAGATGTTGGTAATAAACAAATTAAAATTTTGTTTATACAAATGAAGGCTGAAAAGTAGTATTGTTCATAATATTTAAATAAATAAAAATAAACAAAAATTAAAATAACTATTGTCTGCAAAAAATGTACAACAAAATAAACATACTAATACCATTTAATTCAACAAAATCTGTAAATAAGTAACAGATTATTTTCAAATATTAATTGTTACTTGAAAGTAGAAAGCTGTATATTTTTTAATAAAATACTATATCATACATATACATATGTATTAGTTTTTCACAATAAAATTTTGTAAATAAAATATGAAGTAAAATAAATATAACATTACGAAAGGTTTCTAATATTACACTATTAATAAATTGAATTTGATTAATTTTTACTAAAAGGATTAAATATGTGACCTCTCAATTTGACAATTTGAGAAAAAACTCATTATTCATGCTTTAAAGAAATAGAAGACAGCTACAATTGTCGCCGTGTAGTCAGCTACTTAATGATATCGTACATTCTGACATTGTTGTAGAAATACCTATTTTGCCAAGGCGAAGCTATTTATCAGGTGAAATCGAGACGACAACAAGTACAACAGTAAAAAACAACATGTATTTTGTTTTTGTTTGGTCGGCTGCCTCTGTCAAAATAAATTAGTTCGCCTTAATTAATATCAAAGCAAAATGTAAAAAAATAGCTGTGTTCGCTTACTTTCGAAATAGAAACTTCAAACATTTATGAAAAATATTGCATTGAATTATTTTTGTACACAATAATAATTTTAGGGCTTATTAATCTTGGTGTAAAGATCCCTGAAAGATGTTAAAACGACCTACAATGTTTCTAGAGCTGCTGCATGACTAGCAAACAACAAAAAATAAATTTATTTACTATTTTTAATTAAAGAACAAAGAAAAAACGAAAAAAAACGAAAAAAATAAAAATAAAAAGCATAAAAAATGAATCTGGAAAATTTGTGTATGTGTTATTGTGTTGTTTGTATTAAAAAATTTTACATAAAAAATCAACATACATTCATATGTAACGCCTTTTTTAAATATTTTTTTTTTTCGTTTAAAATTTTTTTTTTTTTGTTTTCAATATTGTTTCTAAATAAACAAATTTTGACAAAATCTGCCTCCAAAACACGTAAGCAAACAAAATTCAGCTGGGCTATCAACACCAACTAATATAAATTCGCCTTGTATTTTGCTTTTATAAAATTAAACAACTTTTTAAAAAAATAATAAGTATTTGCTCCAAAAACTTTTGTTTGTATATAAATTTGTACTTTATAATTTTGTGACATTTTCTTTGGTTGAATAAAATAAAATTGTTGCATAGAAAAATAGAAATTAGCCTAAGTTGACTACTGATTTACTGGCTTCAAAATATTCGTTTACCTATAAAAGTGTGTAATTTATTTTTTACAGTTTGTGGTCGGTACCCTGATGCTGTCTATGAGTTTAATGCACTTAGGTTTTAAAACAGAGATCTTATCTATTTAAGAGCCAACAGTATATAAAACAAGTAAAAGTGCTATATTCGGTCGGGCCGAATCTTCTATACCTTTCACCACGGTGATTTTATTTAAACAGACATGTATACAGACATGTATTGCTGACTCTTTACTTAAATTAAGTCGTATGAGAAAAATTCATAACTCATGCTTTAAAGAAATACAAGACAATTGTGACAATTTTGTGACATTTTCCTTTGTTGAATAAAATATAAATTAGCCTAAGTTGACTACAGCCAAAACGGTGGTCGTGTAGCCATGTAGCTTTGCTGGCTTCAAAATAATCGTTTACCTATAAACGTGTGTATTTTATTTTTGAAAGTTTGTAGTCGGTATCCTGATGATGTCTATGTGTTTAATGCACCTAGGTTTTAAAACAGAGATATCATCTATTTAAAAATCAAACGCATTTAAAAAAAATCAACCGCATTTAAAACAAGTAAAAGTGCTATATTCGGCCGTGCCGAATCTTCTATACCCTTCACCACGGTGATTTTATTTATACAGACATGTACAGCATTATCCATATTGTTGACTCTTTACTTAAATAAAGTCGTATGAGAAAAAATCATTATTCATGAGTTAAAGAAATAGAAGACAAATTCCCTTTGCTACAATTGTCGCCGTGTTGTCAGCTACTTAATGATATTGAAGCCGGCAGCTACATCGTGAACTCTGACATTGTTGTAGAAATACTTATTTTGCTTTTATAAAATAAAATAACTTTTTCAAAAAATTATAAATATTTCCTCCAATACTTTTTGTTTGAATATGAATTTGTAATTTACAATTTTGTGACATTTTCTTCTGTTGAATAAAATAGAAATTAGTCTAAGTTGACGACAGCCACAACGGTGGCCGTGTAGCCATGTAGCTTTGCTGACTTCAAAATAATCGTTTTATTTTTGACAGTTTGTAGTCGGTATCCTGATGATGTCTATGTGTTTAATGCATCTAGGTTTTAAAACAGAGATATCATCTATTTAAAAATCAAACGCATTTAAAAAAATATGTTACTCTATATACACACATACATACATATGTATATTCTTAATATTAAATATATGTTATGTTACAGTCATGATTTTCATTTTCAAAGAAATATTGAAATTTTTGTTTTAATTTTTCGAAAATTGTGTGTAAAAATTTTTTGTAAAAATATTTTTTTAAAAATTTTTTGTAAAATTTTATTCGAAAATTTTTTGGAAAATTTTTTAAAAAAATTTTTTTTCGAATATTTTTCTGTAAAATATCTTTTTGAAAATGCTTTGTAAATTTTTTTGTAAATATTTTTAAAAAAAATTTTTATAATTTTTTTTAAAAAATTTTTTAAAAAATTTTTTTTTTAAAACTTTATTGAAATTTTTTTGTTAAATTTTGGACCTTTCTCCAATCTATATTGAGTTAGAATGGTCAGACTAAAGCAAAAAAAATCCTTACAAAAAAAAAATTTCCTCATATTGACACATGGGGGGTCCTTTTAACTGCTCCTATTTATCAGTGGGTGCCCTGTGGGTCCATTGGCTACCTCTATGTGTATTGCTTTCTATTAAGGTCACTAATACAAATCAAAGCTGAAAAACCCTACCAATCTAAAAACAAACAAAAATCGCCCCTCGCAGGGGGTTATTGATACCCCGAGATCTGTATGCACTCCTTGCGATCTACCTGTCGCAGTCTAATATTTATTTGAGAAAAAAAAAAGCAAAACAGAATCATTAAAGCGGAAAAAAATTAAAAAAAAACCTGAAAAAACGTGAAAAAAATATAGGTGGGCGTGGTTTTTGGCCCGCAGCCTTCAAAGGAATGATCCGATGTTGCTGAATTGCAATACCAAAATTTTCGAAACTATGCCTGACAGATTGGTGTGCTTAAATTTTTTGTATCTCTTCTGGTGCCTTGGCAAATGACATTACCACACTAACACGGACAGACGGACGGACGGACAGACGGACAGACGGACATCGCTTAATCAACTTCTCTATGTGTAAGGATCCAGAATATATATACTTTATGGGGTCGGAAATGAATATTGTAGAAATTACACACGGAATGACAAACTTATATATACCCTTTCCACCTGTGGTGAAGGGTATAAAAATATGTTACTCTATATACACACACACATACATATGTATATTCTTAATAATAAATATATATTATGTTACAGTCATGATTTTCATTTTCAAAGAAATATTGAAATTTTTGTTTTAATTTTTCGAAAACTGTTTGTAAAAATTTTTTGTAAAAATATTTTTTTAAAATTTTTTTGTAAAATTTTATTCGAAAATTGTTTGGAAAATTTTTAAGAAATTTTTTTTATCGAATATTTTTCTTTAAAATATCTTTTTGAAAATGTTTTGTAAATTTTTTTGTAAATATTAAAAAAAAAAATTTCTTTAAAATCCTTACAACAGAAAAATTCCTTATATTGACCCCCCATGTGCCTTTTAACTGCTCCTATTTACCAGTGGGCACCCTGTGGGTCCATTGGCTATCTCTGTGTATTGCTTTCTATAAAGGTCTTCAATACAAATCAAAGCAGAAAAACCCTCCAAATCTAAAAACAAACAAAAATCGCACCTCGCGGGGTGTTATTGATCCCCGAAATCTGTATGCGCTCCTTGTGATCTACCTGTCGCCGTCCAATAAATATTTGACAAAAAAGCAAAAGAGAATCATTAACGGCGAAAAAAAAGTGAAAAATATAGGTCGGAGTGGTTTTTGGACCGCAGCCTCCAAGGGAATTATTCGATGTTGTTGAATTGCAATCCCCAAATTTTCGAAACTGTCCCTGACAGATTGGTGTGCTTAAATTTTTTTATCTCTTCTGGTGCCTTGGCAAATGGCATTACTACCCGAACACGGATAGACGGACAATTGGACATCGCTTAATCAATTTCTCTATGTTCAAGGATCCAGAATATATATAATTTATAGGGTCGGAAATTAATATTTTCCACCAGTGGTGAAGCGTATAAAAAGATAAACCTAAAAATGCAATATTTTGTAAGAGGTGGTAATTTTACATCGTATGTAGTGAAATATAAATACCCGTTTTAGAAAATTTTGAAATGCTTTTAAATTAAAAAGCCGATTAAGACTTAGATCTCGAATTGCACCGTGGTTTAAAAATGTTTAGGGACCCTATATAGCTCATTAGAAGCACTTTGTACCTTACAACATAAATTTACTATTTACTCACAATAACAAAACCAAAAGCAATCCAAGAAATACAACAAGAAACAAGGTTACATTTTTAAGAAATGTATAGGTTAGTAAGAAACTGCCGTTTTAAGGTAAAATTGCTATTTAATGTGCCTAGACACGGTCAGATTGTATTGTTATGTTGACAAAAGCAGTTCAGCTTTACAGTGGCTACAATTTCCCTAAATATTGTTAGTGAAAATTTTGGAGTCCCTGTAAGTTATTCTGAAAAATTAAAAAAATGTATTATTTTTTAATTTTCTTAAATATAATTTATTTATTGTCATAAAATATTAATAACTTTTATTTACCGAACCCTCAGCTACAATATTACCAAACACAGTTAGGCAGTATCAACTAGTACGAAGGAGATATTGGACAAAAATTGATAGCATCTACTTTGAAGGGCCCACTGATTTTCGAAATCTTTCGAGTTCCTTAAGTAAGAAGTGGTCACTAATTTCGCTAACCGATTATAGGGTTTTCCATTCCTTTGGTAGTAGAATCGAAACTATACTGTCAAGTCTGTGTATTTTTGAAAAAGTTTTGATTTGTTGCACTGTGTTATCGAGCATCGTAATAAAGACTTTCGCTCGTTGTAGCCAAAACCATTCAAGGTCATTGTGGGAAATCCAACCCACAACCCCCGAATTATAGACTAGCACACTACCTTCTAGCCTACCTAGGCACCCGTTATAAATTTTATTTTTTGTTTTTGATTTCATTTTTGTAAAATCTTTCTGAAGTTAGTAAAATTTTACAGTCGACAAAAAATTTATAAAGTAATATTGTACTAAAAACAGAAATTTAAGCGGTTCTAATCATTTGAGCGAGATTAAGCCTCTTCTTTATAAGATGATACAGAAAACACTTTGAGATCACCAAAGAAAAACATACGATACTGGCAACATTTCTCCGATTTAATTTTGTTCCACTAGTCTGATAGCGCCTTCTATTTTCAGAATCGTTAAATGACATTTTCACAAAACTTGTATCTCTGTGGCCGCTATAAAAACTACTAAAAATTATAAAGTTATAAAAGTCTGCAGAGTGGCTTTAATACTTTTTTTTAAAATAATTTAATAAATCGTGAAGCACTTAAGATATAATAACAAAATTTCACTGGAACTAGCGACTGGAACCTCCCTCCCTATGGGGGTTAAAAGTTAAAAATCTTGTAATTTCTCTCCTAAACCAAGATTTTTAAAATGTTGTATCTATGAAACAGACATTTAATTCTTACAAACAGTTGGACGAGAGAATGATTTTAAAAACGACTTAACATGCTAAAAGAGCACAGAAATGCCTTTAAACGTCTACTTGTGCAACAAAAGAAAAATAACTTGACACAGAACGTCTATTATTATTTTTATTTGTTGCTTTGTTCAAACGAAAATAAACAACGTAAACGAAATCTCTTAAATTAAAAATTAAATTTTAATCTCTATTCATATGAAATGTTTTCGTGCAACAGCTACATCCATACATACACACATTTGTTTTCAACACACAGATTCAATTCACAACAAATTTTGATGGTAAGTCACCTTTTGAAAAATGAAGAAATAATAAAACTGAAATCTATGAATGGATGCGTTCTTTTATTCATCATTGTATGGATGGAGTTCTTTAACTTTTTTCGTTCTGTATGTTTAAGCTGAATGTATGTTAAAACCTTAAGATTGTTTTTATTTTCTTTCCTTTTACTGTATCTGATGCTTCATTTTGCCTTTTCATCAGCAAACAATCTAACAAAAATTCTTTTTACCATCTAATCCGCAAGGAATCTTTTTTGTTCTGGTAATTCATATTTATTTATGGTCGGCTTTTGAACTGTTTTACTGCGAGCTTTAAGCACACTTGTGGCTATCTATACGCTATAAATACATTTTCAGTTGAAACATTTCAAAGGTTAAAGGTTACACAGAAAAATAGTATTTGCATTTGGAAATTTTTAATTTAAATTTATTATATTAATTCAGAGAGAATAAAGTAAATAATAATTGAATCTATTAACAATTTAAACAAATTTGTTTCTAAAACGAATTAAAACCTTTCATTGGAGCCAACAAGGTTTAAATTGACACTTAAATTTTCAGCCTCTGGCATAAGGTTTGCTGATATTTTATATTTTGTATTTATTTTACTGTTCAAAAAATAACACTCTTCTGCATTGGTATTACTATGTAGAACTTATCGATGGCGCAATAAAAATTTAATTAAAACAGTTGGAATAGATGGATAAACACATTGCTTGATATGACTAAAGAAATATTGGTAGCCTGTCTAGCCGCGCAAGTGATGTGGTTATTCTTTCCAAAACGAGTAAGAAGGACCATACGGAAGCTATAGTCCTTCATTCCAGTAAGCACAACATCTTTTCCATTGAAGGCAATGGCCTCTCCATGTTGGCCGACTTCCTGGAGAATCACGCGCTGACGGATAGGCCCTTGAGCAGATAATAACATGCTTAGAGAGCATGTAGATATACTGACGCTGCTTTGTCTGTCTTTATGGATATTGAAGGTGCCTTTTGACAAAATATCTTTCTCGAAGTTGATAAATACTCTTACTAAGAGTGGGATTGAACTCACTGTTATAAAATGGTTCAACACTATGCTGAGAGTTAGAGTTATAAATCTCAAAAATGGGTGTTTCAGAATCCGGGAATCGCCCGCATGGAAGAGTTTGTCACCTCTTTTGTGGAACATCAAAGTTTGGAAACTAGACTCAATGTCAACGATCTGGCAATTATAGTTGGTGGAAAGTTTATCGAGACCATTAAAGGATGCATGAGCCAGCCTCTAATAACAACCGAGGCATGAAGCAATGAACAGGGGCTAACCATAAATGATAGCAAAACCGACGCTAAGCTCTTCACACGAAGGGGGAAGGGTATAGAAGTTGGCTCCTTAATACTTTTCGGATTCGAAATCATTGTTACTCTGGATAAGAATAAACGCAATGAAATTAAGATAGGGAAAGCAAAAAGGATGCTGCATCAATGTAAATGAGTTTGTGGCCGTAGGTTGGAATTCTCGCTAAAGTCTGTGAACTGGATTTATATACTGATGGTACGACCCATAATAACTTATGCACCACACATGCAAGATGGTGGCCAAAAGCTTCTCAAGGTACAATTAAGGGTAAATTGGATGGATTTCAAAGAATTGCTCATATGTATATGTGGAGCAATGCGTACCGCAATAACAAAGGCTATTGAGGCATTGTTGGGATTGCTACTGTTGGTATTATGCAATAGGTCGAAGGCCGCATTGTCAGCGATGCAATTTAGCATAGCTTTGAGCACATCTTCGGGCACACCAGTATTCTCGACCGTTAGTAAGGAGAAGCTCAATTGCCTATGGAAGGCATGAGTAGAAGAAAAATAGTCGAAAGATTTCATCGGACACATATTAGACGTTAGAACAGGTGTATAATTAGCTGAGCTTAACCTCTCCTGTGGTCTGCGTTTGAGGGAGTACGTCTCTGTTTACCAGGCAGAATTGCTTGGGCAGCTATATGCGTTGTATCACCTGCATGAAAGTCAGATGTATGGAAAAAAGGTTCTCAATGCACTTGATAACCAGTTGGTTATAAAACGCATGAGACAGGTAAACGTATACTCTAAACTAGTGCTGGGATGTGCTTCAAAACTTAACAGTTGTGCTTCGGTTAATGAAGTCAAATTGAAGTGGGTTAAGGGACATATAGGCACACCTGGAAATGAAGTAGCAGACCAACAAAACTAACCAAAGGGGGATCTGCTGTGAACTTCTGAGGACAAGAACCCAGAGTAGCACTGGAAGAACCCTAAAGGCCCTACAATGGGTGGACTGTTTAACAATTTGATCAACAAAATGTTTACAATATTGTTAATTAATAATACTAATGATAACAATACAAGGGTGTTGAAAAAATGTTATTATCTTAATATAGATTATAATGTAATTGGTCAACATTTTTTATAAAACAACACATAACTTCGGTTTTAAAACATGTAGGAAAAAAACGTATACTTTTGTTCATAAAAATTTTATAATTAGCGTAATTTGTTTAATAATTTATATATGTAATTAAATATATGATTCTATTTTTTATAAGCACCAAAAGACCTTATCATATATATAAAAAAAGATCAAAATCTACAATAATTATTTATGTAATTAAACTTTAAACCAATTGCCTTGTTAAAAGAGTATGAAGTGTAAATGACGACGTCATAAGTCAACACACTTCAAACATTGTAAAAATAATTTTGCTGCTACTCACATTCTTATAAATTGCTTATGGCAGCTCACACACCATTACATATTTTGTATCTCGTTAAATACATGGGGAAATATTTCTAAAGAATTTTTTTTAGAAAAAAGTGTTATAAAAAACCACAAAATATTTGTGTTGCATAAACCTTTACTAAGGGGCACATACGTAGTACCTATACATACTACGTATGGTAAAGTAAAGTAATTATGAAAAAATCGATGTCGGAATTTCAACTGATCCTTACTTTTTGAGGTCTCCTGAATATATTTTTACTATTTTTGCGGTGATGTCCGCCCACGAATATCATCGCAAAAATAGTAGAGGTAATGTCGTTTGATATATTAAAATGAAATTCAATGTGTGCCTTTAGTATATGTAGATGGAGAGCTGTATATTTTTTGGCGATAATCGGGAAGGGGAGGGGTAGTTTACTTGTCACCCCAAACCGCTAAAAACTTTTTGTTCGATTCGAATATACATACTTTCCACTTTTATTCTTTATGTAATATATCTATATAAATATATATGTATTTCCATGAGTTATGGTAAAGTTTTATTTAGTTCGATTTCGCTTAAATTCTATACCTCTCTTTTTATACCAAAATACCGCTTTTAAGACTTTTTTAATTATCAAATATTTATTTCATAGTTTAAATAAATGAGTCTTCAAAAAAATGTTTATGTTAAATAAATACGAGGGTAATTTGATAATTATGGGACTTTTAAGATATTTTTATTTTTGCCAAAAATCATTTATTTCTTAAAATTGTCTGCGATAATTTGGCACATACAGACCTGCGTGTTGCTAATTTTTGATTCCCTAAAAATAATAAGATCTCTCAAGGTTCTCAAAAAATAAAACGTTTGTTTCAATGGTGTTAAGTCGTTTCCCCCAAATCTCTTACCACCCAGCCAAATTATCAAATTTGGAAACAGGAAATAGTCGCCAAGGGCTAAATCTAGTGAGAATTTGATGGATGGGGTAGCAAAAGCCCAAATCATGGATTTACCCATTATGACTGTGTGCATTTTTGTGATTTTGGCACAAATAGCGAGGCACTTTTTCCTATATGAATATTTAAGCGATACCAATATTATTCCATGGGTTTTGGTCTATTACTACTAGCATCACGTCCAATTTTTGGCAATTTGAACATTTGGCGTCATTTGTGCTGGTACAGCCACCAAAAAAAAACACGGTAAACAACTTTAAGTACCTCGATAGACTGCTTTTTAGCGCGCTAGTCTATCAGTCTGGAAGTTGCGGGTTCAGTTCCCGCCAAAGACTCTGGGTGTGTGAACCCGATGGCATGTATAACCTTTTTCCCATAGTATTTATCTTTTCTTTTGTTTCAGTGATGGCTTTTTGACTTAAAAAACTATGTTGTTATGTCAGTGCGAAATTAAATTTTTTCCAGTTTTGTTAAAAATAACGAGATTTTATGCTTTAATTGGCTGTCAGAAACATATTAATAGACCCTGCTTGCTCAAAATTAGACAGTAATCAAACAATAGAAAATAGTTAACTGGAGCAAAGTTTGCTAAGGTTAAGCAGGCCCTCCCGCAAAAGCCGAGTTTACTCGGAGGCCATTAAGGACCATTGTGATGCTCCAATGACCATCTACCCTTGCCTCGAGTTCGTAAAAACCACCTGGAGCATTCGTAAAACTTAGCAGTCTACTTAGTGTTGAATCCCTGAGACAGTCCAAGTCCTGAAAGAATACTTGGCCTAGGAATTTGAGCCTGCGTTTTTAAACTGCTGCCCGGCTTGGTCCTTTTCATCTTTATCCATACAGCTTCTGCAACTCTTACGACGAGAGATTCCCATACGCTCCCCATACGCTCCGACATTCCTCCAATCATACAGTGCCCGGTGTGATGCCTATAAAAAGAGATATCTCCTTTGTCCTTTTTCTGTCGGTTGAGGGCCAGAGAATTCTAGACAATCTGCAAGTGGTTAGTGTGGACCACCTTCGAGCCGTTTCCTTTAGCAACCATTCCCGTAGCGTGTTAGAAGTGTCGTATTAGTAACATCCTGGACATTTACTACGTCTCACAGTAACGTTATGTGATATCGCCCAATATATATCTCAACTTGACTACTTTCGACTCAAAGTCCTTAATGCCGTCACCTTGGTTTTTGCTCTCCGATTTTAAAGTTATTAGACTCATATGAAAGTAGACAGTAGTAAACCTCGGGAGCCAAAAAATTAGAACTCTATTTCAACTATTTCACTGAGAACAGGGTGGTCCAAAATGGGCTTTTTCAGAATTTGGTAAATTTATGATGTTTTTAGTTAATTTTTAAAGTTTAAATGATCATAACTTTTTGGTTTTTCTTAACTTATTAACTTAACTGATTTTCTATTACTGGTAAAAAAATTGAAGCTCTACTGTTTTCAGAACAATTTAAATATTTTTTTTAAAAAAGCTCAAATTTCTCGAAAATTTCCTACTTCATAGAGCAAAACTCCTGTGAGTCAAGCTGAGTCAAAACACAAATTTACCATTTTGTAGTCCTAACCCATATTTGGACCTAGTCCACATAGAAGGGTGTATCAAAATTTTGACAAAAATGACAATAGAACTCTTAAATTATGTGGTATCTGGAAATTCATTTGTAAAAGGTAAAAAATGATTTTATTGCCATCTAATATTACATAACTTAAATACCTGAAAATTGCAAATAAATTTAAAACCAATGGAAATAACTGGTAAAACCAAGTACCTGTTATATTATGTTTCAAAGAGGTAAAAAAGATCATGTTGAAACTTCGAGCAATAGTATATTAATCCATGCATTAATTTTTTTTCTTCAGTATTGTTTAAACAATGGCTAAATTCAGTTATAGTGTTCTATCTGATATATATTTTGAACGGAAAGATGAAAACGACATTACTTTACATATAATGAATTCTTCAAAATATGCGACAAACAAGAAATTAAAATTCATAATTTAAAAATAAAAAACATTTTAAATACTTTAAGAAAACGGTACAATCAATGTTCCAGAAAAAAGAAATTGTTTTACTCACGCAACCAAGAATGGCTAAGATATAAACTTATTTTTAAAAAGCCATCAGTAACTACCACGGAAACTGGAAAAGGTGGTCGACCAGCAAAGCCAATTGATAATTGTAGTGAAAGATCACGAAGACACAAGCTTAAACATATCAATGAAGAAGTTTCTTGTAGCATCATAAAGGATTCATTTCTGCATCAAATTCAACCATCGAAAACTAAAAAGAGTAAAATTGCTATCATTGAAAAAATAGTGGAAGCAAGCCCCAGACGCACAAAAAGGATTTTAGAAAGTATGCCGACACCAACTGAAGAAAATAAATTTACTCCAGAAGAAGCATTTGCACTATTATTTGGATTTAAAAATGACTAAAAACCAATATACAGAATTGCGGAAGCGAACCAATGAAAAAAATTGTGGATTTTTCCATCATATCGAGATATAGTTTCTGCCAAAAAAGATTGCTTACCTTCACTAACTGCTATTAGTGTAACTTCAAGTTCAGCAGAAATAAAATTGCAGGATCTTCTTGAACAAAATTTGGTCAGTATGCTAATGAGAACAGCAACCCTTTATAACCAAAAATATTCTTGGAGACATATGCCAACCACAGTTCACAAAATTTTGTTCCATGGGGAACAAATAATTCAGCACAATATGCTTCCAATTGGATATCTTTCAGAAGAAGCGCAAGAAAAAAGGAACAAAGACTACAGATTCTTTCGCGAGCACAATACAAGAAAAATTTCCAGATATTGTACTAATGAAGATCTTATTAATATTTTGTTGTGCACATCAGACCCATATATGTCCAGTATTCGACAAAAATGGAAATCAACCTCATTAGAGTTAGATGAAGAAGCTAAACAACTACCGCAAAATGAAAATCAAAGCTATTTGGAAGAAATTTTTACTAATATTGTTTAATTAATACTAGTTTAAAGATTATAATTTGTTTCTAATTTTAGTATAAATTTTTATTAATACATTTAAATAAAATATATGTGCAATTTAAATCAATAGTAAAAGTTTACTTAAAATTTTATCGATGTTGTGTTCTGTATATAATATATCCAAATGGTATTGATATTGTTGGGAATTTCAGTGTTATTTTTCAGTTTAATCCTTACAAGAATTAGTTTTCTTTCAAAAAAAAAACAAAAACAACCTTTGGCCCCTGTGAATATTGAGACTAAATAAATGTCAGGGGCCAAATGTTGGCATTTTCTGTCCAAAATTAAGTTTAGGAATAATAAATAAGTATTGGTTGTAAAATACGATTGAAGAAAATAAGAAATTATAAAAAAATACCTATTTAAAATGTCAAAATATTCAACTTTTACATGGAAACTCAACCAAAAATTAAAATTCATTTTTAACTCCACATTACTTTCGTTCCTATCAGTAGATTTTTACGTTTGAAGCTTAAAGTCCCTCCTATTGAACAAAACAAATTGCGTAAAAAAATACCAATCCGGTCAAAAGTTATAGAGTTTTGACCGCTATCTCGCGAAATTGACCACTGTGCGTTGTACAATTAACCATCATACTAATGTGCATAGGGTAGCAAAACACAGTGTGGACTGGGATAGTGGGCGTGTTACCTCCATACAAAGTTAATAATTATTATCGTGCACCTAGAGAAGTACAATAGGTAGAGTTTAAAAACTTTGCAGAAGTATACCGGGTTACCGGTGTAGCAAAACTTACACTAGATTAGAACAGTGGTTTTGGTAGCTCTATACAAAGTGAAAAATTATTATCGTGTACCTAGTGTACTAGAATATGTAGAGTCTTAAAAATTTGCACAACTAAACCTCATTCTAATGTGCATAATCTAGCAAAATACAGTCTGAATAAGAATGGTGGGGGTGGTACCTCCCATAAAAAGTAAAATGTTATTACTGTGGGAACAGATTTGTCTTGAGATTGGCGTGAGTTTTCGAGTTAAAGTTTAGCCACGCATTTTTCCAAGTGTCTACTGTATTTTTTGTGGATAAGTGTAGCGAAGCGCACCGGGAATAGCTAGATCTTAATAAAATTTTGTTTAATTTAATCGCAGAAAATTCTGGGTCTTATTGGAATTTTACTTCTCAAATATTCCCTAATATTATTTTAATGTTTTTTTGTATAGAAAAACTTAAAACTTTAATTTATCGATTTCGTGATAAATTTCTACATTATTTTTTATCAATTCAATCAGCATTTAACATTTCAACATTTCAATAAAAACAACTTTATCAATGATTTTATCACTGCAATTAACTTAACAATTTAAGCACTTTTTTCTTTATTTTTTGAATTTCAACATTTAAGAGCCTGAATCATTAAGAAAAACCACACAATTTATCAGACTGCTGCCCTCACACACTCGTACACTCACACTTGTCAATACTTTTATTTACAAAGAAAAATAATAATGTCTTTCCTAAATTGTTGTCAAATGGGTGGAAAAATGGGCGTCCACATAAATATTATATTTATGAATGTATGTAAGTGTAGATGTATTAATGCGTTTTTATAGTGCTGGTCTAGGGCACACATACTCAGACTCATAAATAAGGAGAGAAATATTACAAATTACCATCATTATTACTATTACCATTATCATTGACATTACCAGCATTATGTGATGATAGTAAAAAAGCTAAAAACATCTTTATGAAAAAGGTCTTTCAATTTCTTGTTCTTTTGTTGTTGTTGTTGTTGTTGTTTTTTCTCTTTTAGTTTTATGACATCAACAGATGTCGTTGACAGATTATTACAGAATTATTATGCCATAAGATATATTTTGTGTCTTTGAATGTATCTCTGATTACCTACTCTATTTATTTGGTATGTTCGTGTACAGTTTAGCTCTAAGATATATTAGATAAAAGCAACAAAATTATGAATTACATACAAATGCACATGTTTACTGAAATGAGTAAAAAACTAAACCAAAAGGTCCAAGAATTGTCAATGATGTTGCTTTAAGCACAGACGTTTGATCGAAAATAAAGCTTCTGCTATTATTATGTGTGACATAAATAGGTATTAGGGAATCAAAAGCTGTTGATAGTTATATTTATAATTACCGGTGCGATGTTCGATGGACTAAACACATTTTTCAAGTTTAAAATTAAGCTTTTAAATGCCTGGGTTTATTGGTAAATTCTTAAAGTTATTTCACTCCATCTGATCTTACTATGTATACCATCTATATGCGCCCTAAAATGGAATGCAACTCCCATATATGGACTGGCGCTCCAAAGTCTATTTTGTAGCTACTGGAGCGCTTACTGGAGAGGAAGAAGAAGCATATTGGTGACAGCAGGGTATGTAACTCCTTGATTCACTGGAACGTCGACATAATGCGGGTTGTGTTTCGCTGTTTCATCGTTACTATAATGGTTATGGAATAAGGAAACTTGTTCCCATTACCCGCACGTGTTTGCGCCGAAAACGCTTCTCGTTAAGAGTCCATCCATGTGTGGTCGATTGGCCTCTGAATCGAACTTCTTGCTTACGTATTTCCTATCACTTTCAATGTGGGAAAGCTTATGTCGAATGCTTGCAAACACTACTTCCTATATCCTATTTTCCGCAACCGAATTTTCAAATTATGCCACTATGCACCGCATAAGTAACGGTCATCCCCTGAGTTTTTTTAGTAAGAGGTATACAAATTCTTAAGTTAGGAAAAGCCAATTGGCTTTTAAGGTTCCGTTCCCACCTCGAGGTAGCATAGGGCCATAACAAGGTGATTCCAATAATCTCGATCTTCGGCTCGATGTTTGACTTCGTTTCACCTCATACACAATCACGAAAGTTCAGTTGTTAGTTGCCGCTCGTCTGCTTCCCTTTCGGGTTCCAAACTAAACATTTCTTCGCAATATCATCGTCTGGTTTACGAAGGGTGTGACCTATTCAACTCCATTTCCGCTTACTTATTTCCTTTCTAATAGATTATTGGTCCTGCAGGTGTCCAGAAACATTCTTTTATTCTCCTTTAGTCATCCTAGACCATGTCTGCCCATTGTGCTCTCCACATTGGCATTTTCGGGGTCTACCTTAATATAAAAATCACCTATCTTAATGACAATATCCCCCTTACGCGTTATTGCGAGAAACTATCGAGAAGGTTATTAAAAGATTAATTTGTGGAGTTTTCAAAGGTTTCAGTAGTGGCGTAATATTGAACAAACGCAACATTCCGGGCTTTGCCGCGCACTCTGGCAGTAATGATTTTGTCGGAGTGATGTTTCCATTATATTATAGCACTTTTCACCTGTCTTGATAGAGCGAAACCGACACCACTTGACAGAGCCATTCGTTCGATGGTTTTCCGGAGTAAATGAGCGTGAGACCTTCTGCTGTTGTGAATTCTCTTGATTCGCACCATCCCACGTTGTGTTGAAATTCCCAATAATGGCTCCTAATTGAAAATTGAAAATTTATATTTTAAAAAAGTAATCTATTTCAGGTTACAGTAAACAAAATTGCGCATCACTAATTATCTTTTTCATTTCTTTCATTCTATGTTATCTACTTTTCGAGTTGTGCGTTGTCAAAGTTGAAGTTTTTTTTTGTTTTTGAACACAGTGGTAAAAACTGAAAAAATTTTTTAAATTAAATTTTTGTATTTTCCTAGCATAAAAGTAATATTTTTTCAATGGAGCCTTCAACTTCAGGTTTTTGGAAACTTAAATGTGTATCTCAATTAAATATTTTTATTGTAGAAATATTTTTAATACTTTTTGGAAAATTGGTGTAAAAAACAATAATTTTTCACTTTCAAGTAGAAATTCATATCCGGTTTGGGAAAGCTTGGGTAAAAAAAAAAAATTTGGAATTTTCTATGATATGTCTACTTACAAATCATATAAAAACATTTGCGAGATTTTTGCGATAAGAAGAAAAAAAAATAGTTTTCTATCATCAAAGAAAAATTCGTGTATGCTTAGCAACGCACTCACTGCATTAATCTTGTATGTATGTAAGTGTGTACATATCAGAGATCGTAGAAATGTACAAGAAATTTTAATGTACACCTTGAAAACACTGTACACCTTCTATATATTGAAGACATTGACTTTCTTTGGGCATGTACATCTGATATTAATGTGTGGCTATGACTGTACTTGTGTACATCTTGTGTATATGCTTTAGCAAGCAAACACATGGGTGGGAGTTGCCATATTACTGATTTTTGATATTGGGTATTTATAATATTTTTAGTATTTGTTAAAAGTGATATTGGGTATTTTAACATTTTCAGTATTTGCTTTTGCAGCACACACACACATTAATCTTATGAAGTTACAAAACAAATTCAATCTTATCTTCATGTGCATAACCAAATAACCAAAAACGGCAACGCTGTTTGCTTTTATTGCACACACACACATTAATCTTATGAAGTTACAAAACAAAATCAATGGTATCTTCACCAAGAATGTGCATACGTATATAAAGTTAATTCGATGCTTTTAATGTCTTCAATGTACACATTTAGATATAATGCACAGCAGTGGTCACTCAAGAGTTATTTGTGTACAAAGTAAGTCAAAGTAAGGATAAAATGTGTACACTAAATTAATCTCTGGTACATATACATGTAGTTTTACATAAATTTGTAATACATGGTCCGCAGATTATTACTCATGCACTGTTACCTATTGGCCAGTTATCGGAGGAAGCACAGGAAGCTCATAATAAAGATTTTAAATCATACAGAGAACATTTTTCACGGAAATGCAGTCGTGAAAGGTCCAATGAAGATATTTTCAATAGATTTTTAATAAGCTCTGATCCTATTATTAGTAATATGAGCAAACATTACAAAAAGAAAATTAGCGTGTTACCACAGCAGGTACTGGACCTTGTATTATTACCTGAAATTTCTGAAGAAAATAATTTCGATGATATTTATTTTTGTGACAGCGAATATGAAGACTAATAGTATTAAACATAAAATGTAAATTTATATTTATAAAGACTTGTTTATAAATAAAGATTAGTATGGCCTATTTCCGGGAAAATTAAACCCGGGGGTTCCAATTGTCACTGCACGAATATGGCAAATGCTTTGACGTAGTCCACTCGGGGAAAATAGGGGCACCAGACGCTAGGGTTCCTATAGCCTAAATCTGGAAGAAAAGGTCTGTGAGTAAAAATCACGGGTTCTCTTCGAGGCCCGACCAGTGCCCAAAAGACTGGTACCACGGGAATCGGTGGCCCCACAGAGAGCCTATCCTCTCTGTGACAGTTTATTGGTGAGGTCCCCTTCGGGGGTATACGTGGTGGTTGTGGTTTAAGATCGATTAATTAATTATGGTGCACGGTCGATCAAGTGTGCTGTTGCACTCTCAACAGACGGAGTTTGCATAGTCTCCAAACCCCTAAGCAAGAGGTTATAATGTGGATCTAGGCTTGCCTTGGAAAGGCTTGCCATATTATATAAATTGCTACTCATTGTGACTGTATCACACACAAAAAGCGATTGGTGGCAATCGTAAAGTGTTGTTATACTACACAATGGGGGCGCTAGTCTACGCCTAAGTTTCACTCGGTGGTAAGACCACCGTGAGGTTAGGCCGAGTAGGCAGGTACTCACGTTAATCTTGTTCCACATTTCCGGGAAAATTTTGTGTGGGGGCCATACGAAATCATTTACCGATTTCGTTGAATTTTTGTATGTTGAGTTACTAATATAAAAAAATCGAATTGTCCAAATTATATTTATTTATCTTTAAAAATGGAATTTCCAAGGCAATTTAAATATTCATACGAGCTGACAAACGAACACTCCTGGTGTTTAAAAAAAAATATTTTCTAAAATGTTTTTTTTTAAGTAGTAATGAATCACTTAACACTTAGAAACGAAAAGATAAGTGCTATCTCTAACGCCTGAATTAAGAGCCGTTTTTAGCAATTGCAAGCCAATGTGCATCGTACTTCGAATAACCCAAGTAATTAGAGCTTATACACGAAAGAAACATTATGGTTAAGGAAACCTTAATCTATGGGCAACATATTATTGGTAAATTATATGGTTGTAGTTAAGCCATATTATTTTTAATATAAACATTATATGGTTAAATTAATGATTATAATAAGGTTACAAACTATGAAATGTCATCCCATATGACGTTTTTTTATATTTTTGTATGTAATATCCATTTAATGATTTTAACCAAAACTTGTTAATTGGGACCAAATTATTGTTAAAAATTTGTTCATCGCA